>JANHFP010005114.1:29993-49848 GCA_032468135.1 Calamaria suluensis
CTCATACTGATGAAGTGTGCCCAGCCTTGCATTTCACAAGACAGCTGCTGGCCAAGTGAGTCCTACTTCCTAATTTCTTGCAAGGAAACTGCTGTGTGCAACCTTGAGAAGCAGATTTTTTGTGGCAAGCAGCTGCCTCACCAAAGGCCAGGCTGAGCATAGTTGGTTAGCAGTGTTCCTCCATATTAGAAATTATCTCACCTTATGAGAGGATAGATAGTCACTTTATCTGTATGGATGCATCCTAAAGCTTCCAGAGCTTTTGGACACAGAACATTATCCTGGTGTACTCCACTATCAATCTGACCATAGAGTTGAGACGTTTGGGCAGGAATATTGCCACGCTGCAGAGAGGAAATCCCAAAGGTGCTTTTACAACGGGCAACTGGACTTTCTTGTTTTTCTTTGGAGACATTTCACTTCTCATTCAAGAAGCTTCTTCAGCTAATGAGAAGCAAAATGTCTCCAAAGAAAAACAAGAAAATCCAGTTGCCCCTTGAAAAAGCACCTTTGGGACAACCATGACCTGGATGACTGAGAATCTCCAGAGACATGCAGAGAGGAAAATAAGCAAGCAGCAGCCCCAACTGATTCCTACAACTGAACATCATAAAACAGAGTCTTTCATCTAGATATGCTGCATCAGCTTATAACATTGGTGCAACACCTGAAATCTAGGAGGGCCATTTTTAGGAGGCGCACCTCTCCACTTTACATGTATTACCTAACCACAGCTTAAACAAGTGTTGCACTTTTGGGGGAAGCTATCTATGAAGTTGCCTTCATCTTTTACCAGCTTGAGCGAGCTAGCTGAAATCATTCTTAACTACATTGGTATTACAATATGTTTTCCCCCTTATTCCACTCCCTTAACTTTTATTATAGCCAAAGATCAACATATTCTGACATCAGAAGAATTTATCATCCATGGTGGAAAATCAAGTGAAATGGGATGATAGAGACAGAATAGGGATCAGTAATGGGGAAGAGCCAATTTTCGGTTAGTAAGGTTTTTCTGGTGATTCAGAGATAAGCAAAACCCACTGTCATTGGTCAATCAGAAATTTTGATGATTTTTCTCTGTAAGCATAGAAGAACCTTATTTTCAAGATTATTCAATATTTTAGTCGTTTTACTTAAAAACAGTTTCCCCAAGCTTTTTAATTATGCTTATCGTCTTTTTTCTTTAGAATGATGACATTGAGACAGATATCAATAAACTGAAACCAAAGCAGGAATTGGGACGACCATTGGAAGATTTGAGAATGTATGAACATTTTTTCCCAGAACTCTCAGATGATTTTCAGGTAAGGATTCTGCTATTTTTAAATTTAGTCATTTTAATTTGCCAATGATGTTTTAGTAATTTTAGATAAGCATGCCACTTCTCTGCCTAATTTACGTGGATAACAGACTATTTTGGAATGCATTTTGGATATAACATTAACTGTAATAAATCTTGCCAATCTTTGGGCTATAATGTATCAAGATAATTCTTAGCAACCTTAAAGGTTAAAGAGCAAATGAAATGCAATGGAACTGTTCTCCCACACAATCCAGACATCTCTCTCCATCCAACTGTATTGTTACCAGCAAATATTCCATCAACTCCCCACTAGAGTGCCTCCAAAGAATCAAAGACATGACCATAGATAAAATACACCAAGATTATAATACCCAGAATCATGAACCACATCAACCTTTGCACAACCATATACTTTCAATTCAATGGACAAATATGGACAAAGGAATGCCCATGGGATCACCATTTTTAGGACTCATTGCAGAGGCCGTAGTGCAATGCTTAGAATCTATAGCACTGCCACATATACAGTCCAAAAGTATGAATCTGGTATATGGATGACACCTTTGTCATAATAAAAACAGAACTGAAATATCTGAAAATGCCTCCTTAACTATTGTAAGACCTTAAGAACATTAAATATTAACAGACTTTTTAATATTAATATTTGTGCCTGAGAATCACAAAATGAAGATAATTAAGATTGAAACACACACAAAAACGTTAAATATTGTCTACTACGATGGCTAAATAAATTCGTAAAAATCTGTCAATGGTTGTGCACTTTATTTCCATCAAGTTCACATTAATTGAAATGTGCACAGACACTCACATGAGCCTCATAGAGAATTAAACCAGAATTAAAACTGAGTAGGTTTGTGTATAGTACTGCTGCTTTATTCAATTCAGGTCAAAAAAAAATGAGCAGGGGGCTCCAGCCTTGAGCAGGACATTGGACAAAGACCTCCTCAATCTTCTGTTGAGTTGTTGCCAATTCATGGATAAGTCACACTCTTGGCAAGGGAGACTAGAACTCATGATTTCCCTATTTGTAGCCTGATACCTTAATCACTACACCAAATTGGCTCTCTTCTGACTTCATAGTATCTAATAAATCTGAATTAGAATTTGGATTTAGATTGGGTAAATGTTTTTTGATCCAGTAAGTGATATAAAGTGAACCACATTACATTCAAAATTAGCACATGAACTCTTTCTGACATTGTAATTCTTTTTTTTCTTCACATTTAGCTTATTCAAAATGAAATTATCTACTATTTGTCTTAATTTCTCTTATTCCTTCTGTCTGGATCAGATCCTTCTTTCTGATTCATTGCTGTTCAAGATTTAATAGTGTAATCCTCTAACAAGTATCTGGCATTTTTTTCTTTCTTTAACATTAAGGATTGTGACCTCATTTCAAAGGAATCAAAGTCTTTTTCAAACAACTCAGCTCCAGGAGGACCTATTGTTGTTCCCACTGCTGGAGAGGAACCATCCTTAACAAATGACATGATGCAACTTCCTGTAAAGGAAAGTAATCTACAAAGTGAAGACTGTAATAAAAGACCAGGCTTTTTGGGATTGGTAAAAAATGATGGTATCATGAATGATAGTTTGCAGCATCAAGGTGATCAAATGAAATTTCTTCCACCATGCCAGTGCCTGAATCATGAAATTGTAAGAGACTTTGACCGACTTTCACTTCAAAATACATCCAAAAGTGAACACTCCAAAATGACCGTGACAAAAAATGAATGTAAAACTAGCGTTAGTGAAATTACCTATAATAAACCTTTTCAACATGTTCCAACATGTGGAAGTGTTTTGTTTGAGGGACGGTCTGTCCAGCTGGGAAAACTATGCTGTTCTGGACCTGAGCCTGAAGAAGAAGAAGTATCTTGTTCGGTTTCTATAGGAGAGCAAGTAACAATTGAAGTGCCTGATACAATACAACTGCATGATCCAGAACTCTATATTGAAACAGTGAAAAATACTAGATCTGTTCCTGAATATTCAGAAGTCGCTTATCCTGATTATTATGGACATATTCCACCTTCATTGAAGGAACCTATCCTTGACAGATCATATGGTGTACAGAGGTAAGTTCACCTTTTTTTCCTCAAACATGTCTCAAGAATGATTTAATATGTTTGTGTATCATTCACAGTAAAATTAATATTACTAGATTCAAATATAACAGTTATTAATGGAATATAGTTGGATCCAAGATTGATGCTGTAAATGAAGGGAAGACAGGCAGCTTTCATCCATTCAGCCCTGCACTCCTTCTTACCATATCCCTTCAGATGAACCTCAAATTGTTGAAGAAAATTTTGGGATGCTGAAAAATGGAAGGGAAAGTAAAAAGTCCCACTTAATTATGAAATTCCTTTCAGAAATTTTGGATTCAACTTCTTTGATTTGCCTGTCCATAAAGAAAAATACTGTATGACTAGGTAATATAAGTGAACATTATATAGTTAGTTCCTTACCTAAACAGAAATGAAGTGATCACAGGTGGGCAAAAGATTAGAGGGAGCAACAGCAACTTCCAATTTCCTGCCAGCTTCCCCATTGACTTTCCGTATTGGAAGCTGGCAAGAAGTATTGGAAATGATGATCATGACTGGCTGATAGTAGCAGGGCTGAAATGACCACAGCTTTGCCGGATTTCAATCCCACCAGAATCATGGTTTACAGATTTTGGATGCTCCCTTTAATTTAACCCATTTGAAGTACGTTGACTCAAAAATTGTTGCCTTGTCATGCACCATTTTGCCCAATTTAAGGTTACAAATAGACAAACAGGAGAGTTCAGTAATACATCTATGAAACTTTTTTCTATCATTTTATGTATCTTTACATACATTTTTAAATAACTAATCATTTTGAAAATTTGCAATGGAACATTCTAAATATTAGAATACGTATTAGTATGAGATTGTAACCTTTTTATATGGATGTTCTGTAGTTTACTGAGATAAAATGCTAAATCATGTTCAAAACTGTAAAATGCTTTATGTTATACTGAAAAATATCATCTGCATCAAAGAATATAGAACTTTTAGAATTTTCAGATATTGCATAATCTCATGTTTTATTCCTTTTCTTCCACAAGGAAGAAGAGAATGGCTGCCAGTCACATGCGAACTCTGATGTATGTGAAAGAAATATTGGATATTTCTCCATAACATCGGGGTCTCTTAAACTCCTTTTTTGACAATAGTTGGCAGTGAATGGGTGTGTGCATTTTCCTTGAACCTTGCTTTCTAAATTGATGGAGGGGGAGGGGAAATTTATAATTATTCTCCCTTTCTCAATCAAAATGACTCCTAAAATTGATTTAACATGTATGTAAATTATCACTAAAGTTAGTGCTATAGTAATATATAAAACCATTCGTCATTTCAGAGTTGCGCTTGTGCATAAGTCATAGCCTGAATTGACACATTTGTAACTATCATTATAAAGAAATATAATTGCAGCATGGCTACAGAGAAACAGTAGCATTGAGATTCCTTAACAACCACATGATTCACTTAACTGTAATGATTCACTTAAGTGTGGTAAAAAAAAGGTCATAAAATTGGTCCCCATTGTGCTTGTAGATTGAGTACTGCCTATATTGGTTTCGAAAAATGAGAAAATAGAAATAGCTGTAGAATAAATCAAGTGGAAAGCTGCTGTATATTTCCTGCTTTGCTTTAGAAATAGTTTTGTTTTGCTGAGTGAACAGGCAGGTAGAATTCATGGAAATGTGACACTAATGATAACTTAGGTGAAGGAGGACTCTTAACGTTAATTTAATATACAAGTATGGAATCAAAAACATTTTCACAAGTGTTGATTTTTAGTTAATCTCGAAATAAGGAGATATACATCATTTTTTCATAATTAAGTCCTGAAAATATCAGTGGTTGAATTTTAAATTCTGAATGTGCCTTTTGCATGAATCTGCTTAAATGAGGACATTCAAAGAAGTAAAATATATCTTGATTTTATTTCTAAAACAATTAACTTTCCTGTGGGACATGCTAAATAAACCCTTATTTCCTGTAAAGTCTGAATTTGGACAAGTAAGATGAAATGCTTTCTACTTTTTTTTTATCATGGGCAAGTCCCTTGGTGTGAAGAAATTCAAATACTTTTTCCCATTTTGATTGCTGTCTCTGTTAATTCTTTTAACAATAGTTTACAATTGGGATAGCATTGTGTTCTCATTGCCAGCTTGTCATTCTATTCTATATCTGCATTCTGTTTGGGATATCTTCTTTATCCCATGGCTAAGCTCAAATGAATTATGTGAAAATAAGTTGGACACATATTAAGTAAAATAGTTTTCTTTGCTGAAGTGCAGTTCTTTGCGTTTTGATAATTATGTATAGTCATGAACATTTTCCATATAAAATAAGTAATTCTAACAATGGATTGTGATTGATGGAAACTTAAGGACTTTTCATATTAATTGTATCATTAATATTCTTAGGTTAGAAAACAAAGATTTTGTATATCTTTGAAATATCTTTAGGAGTCAAAGTCTTAGAAACCAAAAAATATTTTGCATTATATATTTCAGAGGTAGCAAGGCTTCCCAGACCTTTTAAATGAAATATTTGAATATATGATATGAAATAGATGAAATGAAATATTTAGCAATACCGGTAATTTATTTTAACAAGATTTTCCTTGAGATAATCCATGGTCTGTCATTCCAAGTTTATACTTGAGAAAACTTCAGACATTAAGAATATGCCTTATGAAGAGAAAACTCTCAGAGCTTTCAGATATAGTCTGTTACACGTCCAGAACTTTTTGATTGAGATGCAAGAAATACATGCAATACTAGAGAAGCCATCTGTTAGTCAATATACCTTGCAATAAGAGGCCATTTTCCCAATAGTAATATAGACCATTTCTATCAAAAACATTTGAATGTACAGTGTTCTTTTATTGCTTCGTGAGATGGTTTCCTGTGGAAGGACTAAAATTTGTTCTATTCAACTTTTCAGCATAGGCATTTCAGTTGGTTAGTGATCTTCAGGAAAATTTCTACATGGTTAACAACATATCTTGTAGGAAATTGGGTCTATGGCCATATACATAAGCACATAGATACCCAATCACCTGCAAACTGTTTCTCTCTCGTATGTATTATAGTCAGATGTTTAGTACAGCCATTCGTATAGCATGGTTATATTGTTGAATAAAGCATCTCTCTGTTTTTCTATTGAGAGGCTAGTCATATTTAATTAGAAATTTCCAGAGGTGAGAGGCTTGCACTCTAACCCAATCACTGCAATGTATTCAAACTATAATCGCATGAATTTTTAATATAACCTATTTTTAAACCTGAACTAGCTTTAACTACTAATACTAATTGAAATAATAATTAAATGCTAATACACAATGGGCATATTTCCTGTAATAAGGAAACCAAACATTGGGTCTGAAAGCCTCAATGTGTTATGTACAAGCCATTTTCTTTCCGTTCAGAAAATAATTGTGGCACGTTCCACAAATAATACTGTATATTAAAGTAGAAACTTAACTTTTAAACTCCTTTTTCTTTCTTTATGCACTGATTCTACATCTGGCACTGTACTGTAAAGGTTTTGAAATGTGGCATCTTACTTCCTTTTCTAAATAGGACAAAAATTGCCCAAGATATTGAAAGGCTTATTCATCCTAATGATATTATAGACAGAGTTGTATATGATCTTGATAGTTTCAGGTAAGTTTTATATGATCTTTATTTCATACTGAATAATCACCTATTCCATAATGCATACTTCCCCATTTTAGATTCAGTAATTTAGGAAAACATATAAATTAATGGGAGTATGATAGTTACCTAGGCTACTTACAGTATGAAGTTGAAAAAGTCAAAAACTTGCTGGAAATGGTAGAGTACTATATCTTTAAAAGGAATTAATTTTAATCATTTGTATACAGTGAAAATTAAAACTAAATATAACTTTATTAATTAAAAAAACAGGATTCGCTGTATTTTAATACACAGTTTTCAGGATTTTTTAAGTTTTGGGAAACTGTTTTGTATCTATGAAAAAGCCAGGATTCATTGTATTTTAATACATAGCTTTCAAATCTTTCAGTTTTAGGGAACTGTTTTGTATTCTATGAATTATAAATGTCTTGAGAAAAAAACCCTATTATCACAAGCCTATTGAACATTACCAAGAATAATATTTCTGCTGTCTTTAAGCAGTGAATGAGAAATTCAGTTGTTTTTTTATCAAGTGTTCTTGGATTAAAATTGTAAATTTTAAACTAAATGTATAAAATAATAGCCAGTGTTTCCTTTTGTTTCTCCATGTGCTTTCACATTCATAGACAAGAACACCTAATACTGCAGAACATTTTGGAAGAGCAGAACTGGAAACAAGAACCTGTTCTATTCATAGTAGTTTATTTAATGCTTGTTTTAATAGAGCTATTGATGGAAAGGAGGAATAATGAATGTTCAGTGACTATGGGGGGGGGGAGGAAGGATTTATGCCATTTTTCTAATGAAGCCAATAAACACATCATGTCATTTGCACAATGTTCACAAAAGATGACATTAATTGATGAAACTGATGTAAATACCAATACAAACTTGAACTACTACCTGTCAGGTATCTTACATCAAGGAACTTTATATTAAGATTTCACTGAATTAAAAATACAGTAGAGCCTCTGCTCATGACCATAATTTGTTCCATAATTTTGGTCGCAAACCGATTTGGTGGTGACCTGAACCTAATTTTGGGAATTTGGTGCTTACAAAGCAAATAGGGAAATTGGCTGCAAATTTTTTTTAAAAAAAGATATATGAATTTTTTGGTCGGAACCTGATCTGGTCACGGTCAGAAGCATTCATGACCAGGGGTTCTACTGTACTTAACATTTTATCCTCCTAATGCAAATATGAACAAGGTTTCAGCCTAGGAAAAAACAAGAAAGTTCAGTGACAGAAAATTGTTAAAATACCTGTACTATATAATTGCTGGTAGTTATGTTGATGTTTCAGCTAGAAATCTGATTTTTTTTATGTGAAGAAGTCCCACTGTTCTGTAACAAATAAAACGTGCTTGCAGTTTATATTTTCATTAGCTCACGTTAACTATGTTGGGAACTCTTAGTATAATTTAAACCAATTTAATATACAAGACTTGGAGCTCTGGTTCATTTGTATTCTTCCACAATCAGTCTACTTCAAATTCAAATTCTGTACAACAAAATAAATAATTTTAAAATCATTGTAATTTTATTTTATTTTCCAGTTGTCTGGTGCTTGATGAAGCAGATGTCTTGAAGTTTAACTCCAAATTTGAATCAGGAAATTTACGGAAAGTTATTCAGATCAGAAAGTAAGATATTGTTATTATTTTATTTAATCATTATAGATCAGTTACCTGAATTTTGTGACTTATTTATTTCTGCTCATTTTTAGAAATGAGTATGATCTCATTCTGAATTCTGATATAAACAGCAATCATTATCACCAGTGGTTTTATTTTGAAGTCAGTGGAATGCGAACAGGCAGTGCCTACCGATTTAATATAATCAACTGTGAAAAGACAAACAGTCAGTTTAATTATGGTAAGAGTTAATTTACTTTTCTCTTGGAAAAAAAGGACACACATAGTACAAACAGAGGCATGGGGAAGTAGTTTAGACAATTGTAGATAATACCAGTATATTAATTTACTGCTAAAGATAATTGCAGAATATCAGTAATAGAACAGAGAAGTGATATAACAAATGTTTTTCTTTTAATTTAAAAAACATTATCAAGTTGAGATAGATAAATTATTTACAGATTTCTAAGGAGCAGATTGTAAGATTGAGAACCTAGCATGGAAACTGAAGCAGCATTGAAATGTCACTTCTGCCCATCCATAACTGAAAGGATAAAAACTTACTTTTGTATATGCATGCTCTCTTTTCTTTTCTCCAAGCTTTAATTAATCAAATAGAAATTTGATCAGCTTGTTCCTGTATCAAGACTCCAAACATGGATTGCAAACTGTGGCTTAGATTTGACTTGCAACCTAAATGGCAGCTTGTTTAAATTATACTCTGCTGCTTCAGATAATAGCTGCTAACTGGTTTTAGTAGTCCAATTCAGAAGAGAATGCAAAGGAGATTGCTCCAATGTTGTTTTTTTAAAGCTCTAGATTATGCTAGGGGTTTCTGTACTGATTGGTAATTGTATATTGTCCCCATAGTTTACAAGGGACAGAAGCCAGGTTATCTGACTGTCACTATTAGTTTTAACAGCTCATAATATATACGGGCCAAAAGAGCCTTCAGATACTGAATTTACAATGAATTCTACCATAAACTAATAATAAATTTGCTTTTTTATCAAAAGTTATCTTCCTGTGTGATGCTGAGAACAATGTATATAGATAGGTATATTTATTGGCTGAATATGGGTGGTTGTGTTCTATAATAGAGTACTTTTTTTAAGGTATGCAGCCCCTTATGTACTCTGTTCAAGAAGCCCTGGCTGGGCGCCCTTCGTGGATTCGTACAGGAACAGATATCTGTTACTACAAGTAAGGTTAACATTATATCTAGTATACTCTGGCTGTATGTACTCCTCAACAGTTTTGCAGCTACCCAGTTTTAATGTCAATATTGTGTGACCTATTTTGACCCCAGTAAGTAGAAGATAGATGTGATAAACTAACATGAGATTTCATTGTGGCTGTTTTGTACTTTAAACTTTTGCTTGCTTGCTTCCGGAAGAAAAGAATAGTTAGATATTTTCCCATTACATTACCAGTGGGGAACAGTGACATCATATATCACAGGGCACATCACTTGTGGTTCATGAAGGCCCAAAGTGCAATTTTCTTTGCACTTTGTAATTGATAAAGCTGATAAAATAATGGATAGGATAAGATAGGGTAGGGTAGGGTTGGGTAGAGTAGAGCAGAGTAGAACAGAACAGAACAGAACAGAACAGAATAGAATAGAATAGAATAGAATAGAATAGAATAGCTCTTAAATCAGCTGCACTCTGAACACTGTGCCGCCTCAGCTCTTTTTTTAACTACATAAAATGATGCAATTTATATACCTTTATAATGATATAAATATTTTGTTTCTAGGAATCATTTTTCAAGAAGTTCAATTGCAACAGGAGGTCAAAAAGGAAAATCATATTATACAATCACCTTCACAGTCACCTTCAATCATAAGGATGATGTTTGCTATTTTGCTTACCATTATCCTTATACTTACTCGGCTTTAATGGTAAATTATTTTAATATGAATACATTCATAATAACTTGACATGATTTCATTATTTGATGATCATACCTTTAAATAATTATATTGCTCAGTATTTATCACAACATTCAAAAAGTAAAGTTCTGTATTATGAAATAAATAAAAGTTGAGGTTAAATAATCCTATAAAAACAATGTCTTTTACAGTGTTTTACAAACACTAGTTTTAGTATTATGCAAGGAGATCTCATTTTAAGAATTTCAGAGCAAGAAGTTTGTTTTGTTCTAGTTTGCTTCCTGTATGGTTAAAAAGTGAGCAGTATGTAATAAAAACAAATCTGATCAAGTAGTATCATCATAGGAATAATAAATGTAAAATTGCTTATAATGTAGTAAGTACTTCTATATGAGTATTGAAATACCCAAATAATGATCACGTAGACTACTTTCAGTGTAACTTCATTTTTATTAAGAAATAGTGGTATGCGTACAGTGGACTGTTATTTTCCACTAGTTAGGAGAACTTGACTTTTAGGGAATCTTCTGGAACAGGAGAATATTTACTTTATTTTAGTCCCTTTCTTTAAACAAGAAGTTCCTATCCATTCATAGAATAGAAAACCTGCGTTTAACTCTTCCCCGTAATATTCAACAAAATGGCTTTTACAGTGCAGAGCAAAAATTTAAATTTCAGAAAGGGTGGATTTACCAAAATTTAATCTTTTTATGCTGATAAAGGACATTTGCATTGAAATGGAAAACAATGAATAGCAAGCCTTGAAAATAAATAAGATATTTTAAATATCCTTTCAGGTGGCAGATCATATTTGTTTAGCTTGCATATATAATAATAGAAGTTATACTAACTTAGATTAAATGCATAGAGAATTTCATTGATGGCTTTCCATTCTGAAAAAATATTTACTTATAATAGTTTAGTATTTTATACCCTATTACTAATGATGATGCTACAAGTTCCAATATTATGAGTTACCTATTGCTTATACCTTAATGTAATGTATATTTACATCTTTCACAATTCATAAGCTTTTTCTTACTAACAGTGCATTTTGATAAATTCCAGTTTCATTATTATATGTAAGCTTTTGCTCCTATAATTATTTTATTCCTTCATTGCATCTGTGCACTAGAACAATACTTACACAGTATTTAAAAACATTAGATGCAATATTATAAGTGGTGAATTTAGAAATTCCATTAAATATTTTAGCTAGGATTTTAAAATGCTTCATTAAAAGATAAAATTGGCTCTGAATTTATGTACTTATTTTTCATGATGAAGATGCATCTCCAAAAATTGGAATCCACAAACAATCCTCAGCAGATATATTTTCGGCAACATCTTTTATGTGAGACTCTCGCTGGGAATAACTGTCCTGTAGTAACTATTACAGCCATGCCTGAATCAAATTACTATGAACATATTTGTCAGTTCAGTAAGTATGGACTTTTCCTTTTGATTATATTCAGAAAGTTTCAAATCAAATAAAACATGTGTTTCCTTTGATTTTGTACTGTTTAGTTATAATAATTCATAGGCATACAACAGAAAACATTGGCCACAACTGTTCTCAGTTAATTTGTGGAATGAAAGTTTGAGATATACTTCAGCAACAGTGGGATTAGGAGGCATTTTTGTGATAATTGTGAAAGAATACAAAAACCAATTACACACTTTGCTCTATGTGGATAAGCCTATTTTACAATAGAGCTAGAGGTCCACTCTAAGCTCTCTAGACTTGGAGCAAAAGTATTGCAGCAAGTAGTATTAAAATTAGCTGTAACCTTGCCACAAAATTTTAAATTAAGTGGGATTTTAAAATAATGCCAGTGCAAACAGATTCTTCCCTCTTCCACTGAATTGGTTCAAGGAACATTATACAGATTATAATATTGTGCTATAATGTTATGCTGGTTATACCTTGTGCTTTCATAAACTATTATGCTGTCTATGAATTCATAACAAGCAGATGTAATGTGATTAATCTGTCAGGGATGTTCTAGTATATTTTTAAGATCTTTCCAACTCAGTGATGGCTATATCATGCTATTTTATTTATGCTGTTTTTAGGAAATCGTCCTTATATTTTCTTATCTGCACGTGTACATCCTGGAGAGACCAATTCAAGTTGGGTTATGAAGGGAACTTTGGAGTATCTTACAAGTAATACTCCTGGTGCCCAGAGTTTACGAGAGTCCTATATTTTTAAAATTGTACCAATGCTTAATCCTGATGGGGTCATCAATGGAAAGTAAGTTTTTGATTGCATTTAGCAACAGAGTTCATTCTGCTGTAGTTATCCCAAGGTAGCTATACTTGGAATACAGTTTTTCTAGATCAGAATTTTTCTGCAAAGTGTATCTTCTAGAACCTTCACTAGCTAATACAGCTATGTTATTTTAAGGGAACAATTATTTTTCTTCACGTATGTGCATTTATACTTTTTAGTAAGTCTAATTTTGTTTAAAAATAGCATTTTAAGTACATGTTCAGAATCTACTTTCCATAATAGTTTCTCATTTTCAGTTATTGAACCAAAGGTAATAGTACTGTAAGGCACTTTACGGCATAATTAAATCAAATATAATGTTAACTCATCCCAAATGAAGATATATCTATTATTAAGTGCAGTGTTGTTACTGCTCCTCAACCTGAAGTAAAGGATGGCTTCCTGCTGTTCCTTTATGTACCAATCTGGGAAAAATGAAAGAGTGCTTTTTACTACTTAGTCTATAAGGAATGCTAAAATTAGAAGAGGAATAAGTGCTATGAGGTTGGCATCAGAAGTGAGTCTTAAAATTACCAAAGGACTCTGTAAAGTGATATTTTAGCAAGACAAATGTAAGTGGAGTCATTCATGGAATTCTGGTAGTTGAAGTCCACTTATCTTAAAGTTACCAAGATGCTGATCTAGGTAGTGGTGGCTGTTACTGATTGGCCTCGTCTTGGAAAAGTTAGAGACCAAAGAAAATAATCTCAATATTGATAGGCCAAATCTGTTACCCAAGTGATAAGGAGGAAGCCCCAAACAAGCAAAAGGTTTGAGCAAAAGGCTCAAACAGAATCTCCCTACTTCATAAGAGTATGGAGGTGGGTAGGTGGGAAATAAAGCACAGCTAGACTCAGAATATTATATCAGTATAGCCAATACATCATTAACACATTTCAGATTTCTTATGGAGTTTATTTCTTGATTTGTTTGCATAGTTATTCTGACAGAATGCTTATAAACAGCTAGTAATCCTATAATGCACAGGATGGTGGAAGACATCTGAAGCAGATGTTGATATGATCCAGAAAATATACCAAAACCCATAATAGGACTTGGCCCACCTTTTGCAGATGATCTCTGGTGAGGGTTGAAGCTGACAGAAAATAAGCTGTTCAACTGACAGACAGAAATCACTGGTAGACTCTTTAAAACCTTCCTTTAATTCTAGATAGCAGTAGTTTTTAGAACTACAGAGGGATCATACATATTAAGAGTATTAAATATAAGGCATAAATAGGCATAGAGAAGCTTGGGCTACACAATTGAATAGACAGAAGTTCAGTTCAGTTGCAGAAAAATCGCAAGCCACCTTGCTTATCTTTGGATGGACAAAAGGAGGAGGGAGCAGTGGAATGAGAATTCTGGTTATAAATTACTATATGCGTACAAATCGTGTCTGGAAAAGCAAAACAGGATGCAGCCTATTTGTTTAATTCAAAAAATCATTGAAATAATATTTTGTATTGAGTTTTCTATTAAATCCCAACAACCCCTAGAAGAGTGATGGCTAACCTTTTTGCCATCGCGTGCCAAAAGTGGGGGGTGTCTGGAGGGGTTGTGCATCTGCGTGCCCACACCCATAATTAATTTTGCCCCACCCTCCCTAGAAAGGCTGGGGAGAGTGAAAAACAGACCTCCACACTCCCAGGCCCTCCAGAGGCTGGAAACAGCCTCTTTCCTAACCTCTGATGGGCCCGGAAGGCCCAAAAATCAGCTGGCGAGTGCCCACATGTGCATCAGAGCTGAACTAGGGCAATGCTCGCGTGCCCACGGATATGGCTCCATGTGCCACCTGTTCGCCATCATGGCCCTAGAATGATCCAATCACATTTGCAGTAAAGGCTGACTTCAATGGGCAAAATGCAGTAACAATTCCTCAGGGAAGTTCTTAGTATAGTCTGCTTTCTTTGTCAATGACAGGTAAATCAGAAAAGTTAATTCTTCTGCTATTGCGTGAGGCTTGTTACAACATTAAAAAGTATTTCAGCTAAATCTATGAATTTCAGTAGGAGATAATATCCGTCTAGGCAAATAGGTATTCATATAAAGCACATTTTTACTCTTGAATCCATAGAATTTCCTTCCATGGATCTTGCGTCTACATCTTATTAATATCTCTAAGATTTAAGTATAATCCTTTTGTGTATTCTGCTTAATTCAGTGGGATTTATTCTCTGTATAATTTCTCCCCTGGGCTGACTGAAGCCAAGTATCCTATCCCTCATGTGATTAGACTGATTTCAGCCAAGTCTGCTACACATAATACAGCTGTATTTTATTTAAAAGTAATAATGAACTGTTCAGTTCTAAGGCAGAGGCCTCATCTGCTGGGCTATGACTAGGTTCTGCCAAGTTTGTCTTATCCTGAAATGGCCTAACTTTATTTATAATGCTGAGGAAAACCACTTTTTTGTTTGTTTTCTACAGAATCAGAGGGCTCACGTTTCTTTCATTTCCGTGATGTAAATCTCTTTTGCTGTATCTTCCGTGTTTCTCCGAAAAGACGACCCACCTTGAAAAGCCCTATCATGTTTTTGAGTGTGTGCAATCAAATTAAGCCCCACCAACAAAAATACTCCTAATTAAGACCCCCACCCATCTCCTGCATCCATGCAGGAGGTGGGGTGAGGCCTACATGTAAAAAATAAGCTAGGGTGGGGATGGGGTGTGTGTGTTCAGCTGCCCTACTTACCAGGCCTCGCACACCCCAATTCCTGCCTCGCATTCTGCGGCCACTTCTTCTGTGGCCACTTGCCGCCATTCGCACACATCAATCTGGAACTCTGTTATCGGCTGCAGATGCCTTCCGGCAGGCATCTAAACGCAAAATGGAAGCCGGGGCTATGCGTGCGACTGGCGGCAAGCAGCCGCAGAAGAAGTGGGCCAGCAGTGGGTGGGGCTGTGGGTGCCACTGCCTCTAGGTGAGTCAATAAGTAGAACCTCCAAAAAGAAGGCCTAGCCATTTTTTCAGAGGGGTCAAAAGAAAATAAGACCTGGCCTTTTTTTTGGAGGAACACGGTAGTGTCATGCTTTGAAGTTCACACAATCAAAGAGCATCTATCTCTCAGATTTAAACTTCATGGAAAGCTAAATGACACAATTTATTTGGATCAATAAGCTTTCAAGCCTTTATTCAGAATCTGAATCACTCTGAGAATTAAAGAGTTGACTCCTATTTTCAATGTTACATAATTGAGAGTTTCAGTTGACCTTTCAAAGTACATCAAACACTTTCAGAACAATGCAATTTGTAATTTTAAAAATGATTGGGTAAATCCAGGTTTAGTAATGCTTAGTGTGTACCCTGTGAAATCAAGTAAACATTATAAAGGTCTGAATGAAAGGCTGATGAAATAAAGGATAACATGTTCTGCAAATAAGCACTTTCTGAAATGCCACTCCTATAATACAAAAATACAAGGAAAAAATATAAGATTGGTAGAAACCGAGAAAGTAAATCAATGAAAAGCTATTTTCTCCTACTTAACAGTTTAAGCTTTGTCTCCTGTTCACATTTAAAACAGTATCTGCTGATGGGACCATTTGGTTTGACAAAAGAATACGGAATACAAGCGTGTTAGCTTTGTCTTTCTTTCCACCAATTTAATTCAGTTTATCTGACTTAAAATATTAAATGCTTGAAACAACACTTTAGATCAAGAGTGTCCAACCTTGTCACCTTTAAATCCTGTAGACATGCTGGCTGGGGAATTCTGGGAGTTGAAATCCACAGGTCTTAAAGTTGCCAATGTTGAACATCCCTGCTTTAGAAGAATTTCTTTTACTTTGATACACTTGCAGTGAAATTGTTAACATCTACACACTTTTAAACGTTCGTTTTCTTGGAGAATGAAATAGTTATAACGGAAGACTTTTTAATTTTTGTTTTATAGTCATCGCTGTTCCTTAAGTGGGGAGGATTTGAATAGGCAATGGCAAAACCCAAACCCGGATCTGCACCCCACAATTTATCATGCCAAAGGTCTGCTTCAGTATTTGGCAGCTATAAAACGTTTGCCATTGGTAAGCATGTGTTTCCTTAGTTAAGAAAAAAAATCACTTAAAATGTGATTGTTACGTTTAAAACATGTGCAGATAATGGCAATTAAAATTAATTCAAATTTAATTCTTTGTAAAAGCATTGCTTAAGGAATTGCCTTCTTGCCCATGTTACTGGTCATTTCAGAACTGTGCTGGAGAAAAATTAATAACAGTGAAATTAGTTACAGTAACCGTGAAATATGGCAGAAATAATTCCGCTCCTATTATAGGACCATTCATCTAAGAATATAAGTATTCATATATTTACCATTTTTAACATATGAAAGAAGTAGATATATGAACAAACAATATTATGTACTATTTCCTGAGTTGATTTTTTTTAATTAAACAAAATATGCCTTTATTAATGATGTAGAATACTTGTTGTAAATTCACATTTAACCCCCTGAATTTATATTCTTCAAGAGATTTGTGAAGAACTTTAACTGACAAGCTTGATCTAAATTGTTTATTAAAAAATCTTTTTAAAATGTTAGTACAAATAATTTAAATTAATGCATCCATCAGAAGATTTTACTGAAGGGTTCATGTCACTGAATCCATTCATTTTCTAAAGGATCTTATTGCTTTTTTCTAGATAAATGGTTATTTATCAGATATGGATTGTTATATCTGAATTGCATTTTATGTTGTATGTGCACCTTTAATTTTGAAAAATACTTTTTTATAGGTTTTTTGTGACTATCATGGTCATTCTCGCAAGAAAAATGTATTTATGTATGGCTGTAGCATCAAGGAAACAATATGGCACACTAATGTTAGTGCTGCCTCTTGTGATCTGATTGAAGACCTTGGTTATAGGGTAAGTAGATGTTTGTGTGTATATGCAGGCAGATACATGCCTAGGATTTATGGTTTGTGTTTCTTTTGTCAGTACTATTTTCATTGAATAATAGTTTGCTAGCACTATTGTAAACCAATTTTAATTCTGACTAATATATAAACAAAGAAAATTGGGAACATGACTAAAACTCAGTGCAGATTATTTGTTTTATATTCCAGAGTTTTCATTAAAACTGCCAGTTTCTTCAGTACCCTGAACAATCAGCTTACAATAGCCAAGCAGAGACGCCCCAAGGCTAATTAATTTATAATGGCACAATAAAATCAGTATTTAATTGCTGGGAGAGCTTGAGTAGTCAGGAAATGACTGGGATAGACAAACTAATAAACTGATAGACGAACTAATATACTGATGATTCAGTATACATCACTTTCACATGGAAGCAAAATAAGAATGCGGTGTAGAGGAATAATAATCAGTCTAAAATATTTTTAAAATATTTTTTTTTTTAAAAAAATCAATATTGTGTAAGTCATTACTTGGACTCTGTTAATCTAGCATGGAGTTTAAAGGAAAGGAACTTAAGAGCTATATCCAACCAAGACTCATTCTAGACTGGCACTTTGGTTAGTCATAAGCTTATAAACTGGAAACGGATTCATATTTGTTTCTCTACATATGGCATTTGGATGGCTATCCTCCTCTGACTCAGAAATAACTTTTTTTTTTGTAAAAAGAGTTTTATTTGGTAATAGTAAGTAAAAAACAATTGTTCATATAAAATATATAATAAAATATAAAAAGATTTTCTTATATAATTTTGAATTTTTTGCATTTTTCTATAAGGGTAGGGTAAATGGTATTTAAATTCTTATACAGCAGTGCTAAGAACAAAAGCAAATTCTATTTAGTTATAAACATTTCAACAATCAGTGACAGGAATCAGTTATTATTTCAAATAGTTCAGCTTTGGTTATTTTTATACAACTAAATTATTCATTCCCCTTTCCGCATCTTATTTCTTCTTCTTGGATCTCAGCCTGGGCAGCTCCACCACCCCCTCTGCCCCCAGGACCGGCCCTGCCTCCTCCTCAACCCTCTCTAAATATTCTTCTTCCACTTCCCCTTCTTTGGGGACATTCTGATGGGCCCAATAAAATAATTGCCTGGCTATGAGACTTGGGTTTTTGTCTCAAACAGAGACACCTGGATAATATCCTTAGTTTGGAGGGAAGACCTGTCTCCAGACCCTGCTTCTGATTCATTCAGAAGCATCTTCTAAATCTCAGTTTGCAAAGAAATGTATCACTAGACTATTAACGTTTATTTTTCTCAAATCCAAGAATTGCCTCAGGACAACTTATAATGATAACACTGTTCGGAAAACATGATATGAGTCTCATAATATGATATTTAACAGATAGCTGGGAGGATTGGGACGCCAAGAAAACGAGCTGGAAAGTCCCCAGTTCAAATGTTATCTACGCCACAAACTTGCAAAATGAATTGAAGTAAGCTATTAATTTCTCCCAACAGCTGCTAAATGAAAATAATGAGTAGTGGTTGGGGGGAAAAAATCACTGGATAATTTTAGAGGGAAGGCAGTTATGGGAGGACAGTATGTGTTAGAGCAGTGGTTCCCAAACTTTTGCAGTCCACTGCCCCCTTGGTGCTACAAACTCATCCTCAGTGCCCCCACCCCACCCGGTTCTGTGGGCGTGGTTTGGGGAGTGTCCTGTGACTGAGTAGGCGTGGCCAACTCAATGTCACTCAAAGCCTTGCCCACTCAGTCACATGACCACCACCCCACCAAGCCACGCCCACAGAACCCGGTAGCAACCCTTTTTAGATTTCACTCCTGGCCGGAAGAAGACCCAGCAACAAATGAAGCTTTGCTCCCGCTCTAGAATACGGAGTGAATCTCCAGCCCCTGCCCTGCCCTTCTCTGGCCAGGTGAGGAGTGACTGGGAGGGAGGGCGAGGGGCGGGGACAGGCAGTGGTGGGATCATCAAACAGGAAGCCACAGCAGGGGGAAGAAAGAGACTCAGGTTGCTGACACCCATTGATTTGGCCGGTGTGCGCTGCCCCCGTTGCCTCTTACTGCCTCCCTGCCACCCCCTGCTGCTCTCTTTGCCTCTTACCACCCCCCTGCCATTCCCTTGCCTCT
>JANHFP010005114.1:58269-69338 GCA_032468135.1 Calamaria suluensis
AACTGACGTGCCACCACTGTCTCAACAACCTTCGCTAAAAACGGAAGGTTGGAGACAGGCCTATAACTCTCCAGGAGGGTGGAGACACACTTTGTTATTGTAATTTGTAATTGACTTTGTTATTTCTTAACAAAAGTTTAGGAAAATGTCATGGTACTTTGTTCTCATATGATAATACCATCAAGACTTCTATATGTTCAACACTAGAAGGATATATTGATACCTACAATGAAAGAGTGGTTGTTAAAACTAATGGACCTTTATTCAATACTAATTGGAAGCCCCTTTTGGGACTTTATGCGTGAACCAAAAAATGAAATACCACATACACATTTCATAGTTTCACATATGAAACTATATAAGTAATATTTGTAGATTATAAAAAATAAATGCTCTGCTATACGTTTATGTATATGTGCTATAAAAGAAATTAAAAGTCATTATTTTATTGAACCTATATCTATTATTTCTTTATTCTATTATGCATTTTTGTAAATTAGATTTCAAGTAATATATTATATATATATATATATATATTTAAAAAATGATCTTATGTATGTTTTGTGAAATTGATATAATTCCCAAAAAAGTAACAGTAGGGCTCAAAACCTGGATTCATAGAGCTGTAGTACTGCAGCGGTTAAAATGCAGTTTTTCAGGCAAACTGCCCACAGCCACGAGTTTGATCCTGATTGGCTCAAGGTTCATTGAGCCTTCCATCCTTCCGAGGTTGGTAAAATGAGGACCCAGAATACTGGGGTCAATAGGCAAGTAATGCTTTACATTGTAAACCTCACAGAAAGTGCTGTAAAGTGCTATGGGGTGGTATATAAACCTAAAATGCCATGCCATGCCATATACTGTATGGGACCTAGAGATTGTATTATAGATTTTTTAAAAAGTTATACTCCAGAAAGGAAGCATTGATTGCAAGAGCTCTATTTCAGTAGTGGGTTGCAAATGCCATCACTGCCAGTTTGCTCGTGGGCGCATGCACATGTGCAGAAGCATCCGGGCAGGTGGGCAGAGCCTCCTGCTGCCACTGCTACCAGTTTGCCTGATCCGGGGCGAACCAGTAGCAACTCATCACTGCTCTATTTCTCATACACTAGGGTCCATTATATGATATCTCCAGAAAGATATTTGGTGGCAGAAATTATCCAACAATTATATCAGGTCTGCAAAGCCAGTAGACATCTGGGAGAAGATATTTGAAACCTTGAGCCTTTCATTTTTTAAAAGTGATCCATGCTGCTACAAAACTAAAAAAGAAATAAAATCACAACAATATAGGACTAACAAGCCAAAATATTGAAAGTCATCATAGTAATTGAGCTCACAATCAGTGTTATTAGGGAAAATACCCTTTCTTGTTTATCCATCATGCTGGCCAACCGATTATGTACCATCAAGTCATAGAAATGATCAGATTTAAATTTAGGCTTATAGAACAAAAATAATACACTGAACTTGGAACACACATGTATATATGTGGTTCATTCTTAGTGATTGTTCTTAAAACACGAACCAGGAAAGAGTTTTTGGAATTTTTGCACTGGACGAGTTTCCAAACACTTCAAAAATGGCCAGTGCAGAGTATTTTATTTTAATATCTTAAGTATTTTAGACTTTAAAAACTTAAGATGGTTAGTGTGGCAGAAACTATTATGTTATATCATATGCACTAGTCAAAAAGACAAGGTATCCCTGGGCATAACCTGGTTTTCCAAGATTTGGTTTTTTTTATTAGAACAAAATCAGCAGATCAAGACATTCTCAGTGTTTCTCTACTAAATTTGAAATATCTTGTCTGATATTTGTTGAATTTTGAAGGTTCTCCATATTCTATGTGTGACTTCTGGTCAAGTGTTTTGTAGTCAGACTTTTGACAAGTGCAGCAATAGAAGGTTAAGTGACATAAAGTAATGATTGTCTCTCCTGCTATCTTTTTGTTTTGTTTTTCTGTTTTTATCAGGTGTTTTATGATGTTTATTGTGTTTATCTATTGTATGGCACCAAAAGTCATGTTTGGTCAGTGGGGAGGCTGTATAAATTTGTTTAATAAAATAAATACCTTGTTTGATATATGCGTATTCATTTTCCTCTTAATTTATCTCTGTTTGTTCCTGTTTGTCTCTTTTCATTCTATTACCAATGTATCCAAAAGCTTCCTCTCCTTAAATGAAGGGATTCCTCATTATAAGGAATAAACATTTGGTTCCAAATTTCTGAATAGCATACAAATGTAAACAACCAGCATTTTTATAATGAAAAGTTGATGCAGTACACATCAGGAATTCACTCTTGAGAAAGAGAAATGAAAATTAAAAGAGGGCATTATATTTCAATCTTTCAAAAGTCCATTTCAAATGTCAGCTGAATTTCAGTACTTGCCTCCAAGGCTGTTTCTATAGTAAATAAAATAATGGAAAAATAATGTGCAGTATATGATCAAAAGTACCCTTAGCAGACATTAGAAAGAGACTAAAAACCTTGAGGATTTTTAATGTAAATGCATTAAATTGATACATTCTGGTCTATTGTATGTTTAAATTGTACATAAAATAGAAGACAGATCCCTGCTTTGATGAGTTATTTACACTCATCTCTAATGCAATACATTCATAATGTCCTGCACTTTTTTATTTATTCTGCTTTTTTGTATTGATTTGGCTTTCACTTCAAAATGGGTTTTTGTATAGAAACCAACAGATGGAGTTGGATGAGAAGATAGATGGGGGTTCATTTTACTATTGTTTCAGTTAGCAATTAATTTCTAACTGAATGTCAGGGTTCTTGCGACTTTCTCCCATTTTATTATCTGTTCATTTTCTAGACTGGCTGGAACATCATGGGGTCCTGATGCTAACTCCCTACCAACCAGCAGCTTTATTTTATTCCACAGCTAAATATTGTGCCAGCATGTGGTGTTCTGACCAAGGCTCCTGAGAAAGCATAAATCACAATCTTAGTCCCAAAAAAATAAAAAATCTTTTATTGAGACTCCTGTGAATTATGGTCATTCACAAACCATAATGATTCACAAACAGTCTGTGAAGATTGTGACCGATGTCTGCTCAAGTTGACACAGTCTTTCAGGGCAAAGTTGATAAGCACCCACCTTTATCTCCCTTGAAATTCTACCAGAGACCTAATTGCCAATTTTGCAAGGCCAAACGGAGCACAGAGTCAAACAGACTTCTCAGAGCTTGAATTGACTATATGAACTAATTGCTTCCTGCAAAGGCTCACCTCTGTTTGCTCCTCTTTTATGTCTTATGGGAGGGGCAAATCATCTCAAAGCCTTACTCCTGAGTCACACTTTTTTTCCTTAATTGTTCCCAGTGTGCATGCATACACTGGGAACAGGCTCGCACTGTTCTTCTGCCTTGCTGATCTCAGATTCCAGAGGCTCCGGAGGCAGCACATAACTACCAGATGGCCCTGGCCCCCTCTCAGCCTCCAATGCAGAGCCCTCATCTGAGCCTTCCCCAGACTCCAGGACTGGCCCACGTTCTTCCCCAACCTCCTCACTGTCCAAATATGCTGCCAGCTCTGCTGGCTGCTGGCAGGTTTCAACATGTGGCTTAACAGCACCCACACCAAAATGGTTGATGTCAGGGGTGAAATGTGGGCGTGGCTTGGTGCTGGTCAGGTCATGTGACTGGGTGGGCATGGTCATTTTTTTAATTTTAAAAGCATTTTTTCTAGGTATTCACTGGATTAGGTGGAAACCTATGCCTTAAAATGTAAAGAGAGCCTCAAAGGATTGCAGCAGCCTTGCGACCACTTTGATGGGAAGGTAAACAGCACTCCATGTACCTTTGGCCTTTAGTAAATGTTGGCCACATGACCACAGAGACTTCTTCAGACAGCGCTGGCTCTTTGGCTTTGAAACAGAGATGATCACCACCCCCTAGAGTCGGAAACAACTAGCACATATGTGCGAGGGAAACCTTTACCTTTACCTTTAACGGTGATAAAATGATTGCTTGAGATACCAAACAGGACAGGACAGGTTTTAGATTAAAGTTTTGAAGTTCCACTATATTATAGAAGCTGGAAACAAATTTACTCATTCGACAGCAAGATCTTACACTGAATGGGGCTGTTATATCCTGGGACTAATCCTGGAAACTCCATTGTTTCCCATCAGTACAAAACCCTATTGAGTTGTCTTTATTGAGTTTAATGTAAGAGCACTCTAAACCAGAGGTCTACAAATTTAGCAACTTTAAAATTTGTGAACTTCAACTCCCAGCCACAAAGAGATCTAATCCTCATTGGAATATAATTATATTTTTTTCATCAATGAAGTACTTTTGTAAATGTAATGTTGCTCCTCGGCCAGAATTATGCACTGATTTATGATCTACTCTAGGTGGCAGTCTTGTCCTATTTGTTCCTTCTCAACCAAGCAAATTCAAATTTTCTTTGAGAATAATGGGATAATAAGTGCCTACAAGCCCTACAGCATTTAAAGCAGCCTTCCTCAGTCTGGGTGTGCTTAAATTATGTGAATTTTAGCTTCCAGAATTATTGTGATCTTGCTGTCTAGGAAATTTCAGAAGGTGATTTGGGTAAAGCCGTATGAGTTTGAGATATAGATGATCTATAGGTAAAGGTAAAGGTTTCCCTCGCACATATGTGCTAGTCATTTCTGACTCTAGGGGACAGTGCTCATCTCTGTTTCAAAGCCGAAGAGCCAGCGCTATCCAAAGACATCACTGTGGTCATGTGGCTGGCATGACTAAATGCCAAAGGCGCACAGAACGCTGTTACTTTCCCACCAAAGCTGGTCCCTATTTTTTCTACTTGCATTTTTACGTGCTTTCAAAACTGCTTGGTTGGCAGAAGCCGGGACAAATAACAGGAGCTCACCCCATTACACGGCATTAGGGATTTGAACCGCTGAACTGCCGACCTTCCGATCAACAAGCTCAGTTGTCTAACCCGCTGAGCCACCATGTCCCTATTAGATTATCTATACAGGATCCTAAAAAGAATGAGAAAATGGTATTTGAGAGATTGAAGGAAATAAATTTCTGCACTTTATGATGTTCATGTCCAAAGACAGAGCATGTAATGTTCTGTTTATTACAATGTAAAAGGGGAGAGAGAGAGAGATGGAGGGAGGGAGGGAGGGAGATAGATTAAAGTGATCATACTTGAGCTTTCTGAAGTAAGGATAATCTGGAATTTTTTACATATACTATTATTTTGCATATGATATTCTGTGGAAATTATATGTATGCATTTCATTAATTCAACTTTCGAAGTCTATCTCACCCATTTTGTATCCAAATCATTGGAAAGGGCTAAGCGGAGAGAGAAAGATTGGGTCAGTGGGTTGTGTAATCAAGTGGGAACTTGAAAACTGAACCTCCCTCCAATTCATTTAACCACACAAACACACATAGACATACTGCTGTATGTGTAATACACAAATCAACAATCACACCCATTTTTACATTTTTGCTCCATACTGCAGCTGTGAGCTATGGCAACTTTATGACTTGTGAACTTCAAATCCCAGAATTCCTGAGCCAGCTAACTTTTTCTAAATTTTCTCAAACTTGGCAACTTCACTGGCTGAGGGATTCTGGGAATTAAGTCCACTAATTTTAAAGTTGCCAAGTTTGAGTAACACAGGTATAGATAAAACAGTGATTTTGTGATCTATTAGTATAGTAACCTGTAACTTAACAGTATACATGTTATCCCCTGAACTTCTTCATTGGGACCAGCTGATCTCTTTTTTGTGTTGCATGCAATTCTCCTTCAAACATTTGATAATGCTCTGTCACCCAAAAGAAGGACATCATCTGTACTTAGGAACACTTACAATTCACTAAAGCAAACATCTTACAAGGGTGGATAAATGTAATCAGGATCTCCACAATTTTGCTGTTTAGGCAGCACCAAGCATAGAACATTTTCTGTGGTATGAAGGAAAAATAGTTAACATCTGGAAAGCCATTTTAGATTAAATGTGATTTTTGTACTGTTGTAAATATATGTTAGGTGTGTGTGTCTTGGTCTGTCAATTTTGTCTTTTTGTCTTGTCCATCCACTTGATAGATAGCTCAAATTGTATTAGTAAACACATACTAGTGCATTGTCTTATTGGTGTTTCAATTTTAAAATTTAATATATATATATTTTTAAAAAAGAACATTTTCTGTGGTAACATCATAAAGTATTTTGTGTCTATTTTCTTTTAATTGCAAGGGAAGTGAGAAAAAGAGACTTTGGAGAGGATGTTGTTGTTTTTTTAAGATGGAGAAGGAACCAGTTTTATAGAGATGGATTATATCTAAAGATGGCTAAGAAGCCAGTTCTGCTTAAGGCATTATGGCTAGAAACCAGGAGATTGTGAATTCTAGAGCTGCTTTGGGCACAAAGGCAGTTGGGTGACCTTGGGCCAATCACTTTCTCTCAACCCTAGGAAAGAGACAATGGTAACCGCCTCAGAAAAACCGCCTCTGAGAATTGGACACAATTGAATAGAAGAAGCAGAAAAAGGAAGCAGTAGAACAAAATATAGCAACCTTCATCTCTGTTCTACTTGCTGTGGTTTCTATAGTTACTTCAGATGAATTTCTACTGCTGGTTAAGAGTCTGCTTCAAAATCAACAGGTTTAAATGGCTATCAACCAGGTTTTCGCTTGAGAAAACAGCACAGGGGTACTCTTTGTATCTTATTAGTAGATCAGAAGCCTGTAGGCTTAGTTGCTTCTCAGGTTCTATATACCGGCAGGTTGCAGAATGCATGTAAAATAAAGTATTGATTACATTGTGCGAGAATTACAGTGCGAATCTTCTTGGTAATTGGAAGTAGGGAAGTGCGCCAATTACAAGATATGGATTAGAAAACAATTTGGTGATCTTGAAGACAGTATGACTGGAATAAAAAAGCCGTTCAGGCCATTGCAAGGCTATGTAAGAATTTATGAATGGCATTTCTCCCCCTCCAAATCCTTTAATAACAATGAACTCAATCAAATAACAATTTGACTTTTTTAAGAGAAGAAAATCTAATAAACTGAAGTAAATTAAAGGCACTATGTTGTGCTTCTGATGTTAGAAAAATATTTTTAAAACAAATTAAAAGGCTTATATTTATATATTTTTGACCAGTTTGGATGAAGTGTACTTGTGACAATAAAATTTTATTCTAGATTTTTCATATAAAAGGTACAGGTTTCCCTCACACATATGTGCTAGTCATTTCCGACTCTAGGGGGCAGTGCTCATCTCCGTTTCAAAGCCGAAGAGCCAGCGCTGTCCTAAGACATCTCTGTGGTCATGTGGCCGGCATGACTAAATGCCAAAGGCGCACAGAACGCTGTTATCTTCCCACCAGATGTGGTCCCTATTTTTTCTACTTGCATTTTTACGTGCTTTCAAAACTGCTTGGTTGGCAGAAGCTGGGACAAATAACAGGAGCTCACCCCATTACACCGTATTAGGGATTTGAACCATTGAACTGTCGACCTTCCTATCGACAAGCTCAGCTGTTGCATTAAGATGAAATATACTTGTCTAAAATAAATAATCTTATCCCCATGCCCACTTGTCTCCAGTCCGCTTCTGCAAATGGTATGATGCTGAATGCCAGAATATTACTATAAGGCTTATTAAAATGACAACAAATGAGAAATAAGTTCCTCCTCCCATCAAATAAAATTATAGAGAAAAGTGGGGTTGTCACTACCGCTGCTGAATAGCAATGAATAAGATTTAATAAGGCCCTTCCTATGCCTTTGGGGCTAAATGGTTACAGGTGGCTGTTCTGTAATCGCAAATTCTCAAATTTGTTTGTAGCAAAAACTGAAAGCAACACAATTTCAAAACGAAAATACAAGACCTAAAGGAGTGAGTGAGGACCTTATGAAGACATAAGCAGCAAGGAAAAAGTTATTTGTCCCATTTCTCATGGTGTGTGTGTCCGTCCTGATGTACCTGAATCCAGCTATTACTTAAGGGTTTAATTTTTAACTTTTAACTACCGGTACTTCTTCAGTTTTATTTTCTCTAATGGATCAGTTAACTAGTTCCCTATTTTATAAATGTTCTGACCATTTTTAAATGGTCTGACCAGTTGTATATTTAACATTTATATTCAGCCCTGATCTTTAGTGTCTGGGCTGTGTACTAGGTCACCACAACATTTTTAAAAAGCCAACAAAAACCTAGATGGTAGTTCCTAAATTCCTCATTAAGTAGGCAAGACTTACTGTGTCAAGATGGTTTCAATGGACTTCAAAATGCCCGAAGACAAAGGGAGAGCTATGCTTCTGTGGACAGTATATTCCACCATGGAAGAAAGAAATGAAATGGCCTGTTTCTGGACCCTCCCATCATTACCTTTCATGGAAACAATCAATCCATCTTTCATTACAGTCACAGACCAGAATTAAAAATTAAAACATTGAAATAAAATAAGGCAGAACAGAACAAGACATAACAGCACATTGCAGTTAGTGGTGAGATCATTGATGGGTGACCATAATCTGCCTAATTTTATCAACAGTATAACAGAATTTAGCCAGGCTTGCTACTATCATCCTAATTTGTCCTATAGTATTAATGTTAGCCGTCATCATTCAATTAATTGGAAACTATCGTACTTTTTCAAATACTTTACTATCTAATATAAAAGCAATAAAGTGAAAGTACTACTAATGGTTTCAAGTGGCAGAGGGCCAACAAAATCGGAGAGCCAGCAAGACTGCTGTGGACGAGACGGTAGGTATTAGTATGCTATGAAGAAAATAGATGCTTGTAGGAAAACAGAATAGACAAATTCAAAATAAACACCAGACATAAAAATACTAACTGCTGAGGACTGGGTTGCTTCAAGAACTATAGAATAGAATAGAATAGAATAGAATAGAATAGAATTTTTAACTTTTAACTACTGGTACTTCTTCAGTTTTATCTTCTCTAATAGATCAGGTAACTAGTTCCCTAGTTAACTGATCCATTAGAGAGTTGAAAGGGACCTTGGAGGTCTTCTAGTCCAACCCCCTCCCCCGCCCAGGCAGGAAACCCTAAACCACTTCAGACAAATGGTTATTCAACATCATCTTGTTGGATGGAATATTAAGGAATATTAACACTATGGAATATTAAGGCTTGAAACAAAAAGATGAACATTTGGTCAAGGAAGAATGCTTTGCAAAGAAATAGTTCAAGGAGTACAAAGCAGGTAAAATTAACTGCACTTTTGCTTTGCTTTCCATAGGACTGGAAGGGACCTTGGAGGTCTTTTAGTCCAACCCCCTACCCATGGCAGAAGTTCTTATACCATTTTGAAGATGTGATTGTCCAATTTTTTCCTTGAAAACCTCTGGTAACAGAGCACACACAGTTCCAGAAGACAGGCTGGGGGACTGTTCCATTGATTCCAGTTGACCTTAAACTCTGGGGGCCTTCGTTGTGTTGACTCTTGCAATGCATCCTACATGGGACTGCCCTTGAAGATCATGGGAAGATGCAGATGTCCAGAATGCAGTGGCACAAAGAGTGGTTGGCAATTGCACTGGCTAGTTAACCTTCTGGGTGCAATCAAGGTGCTAATTATCACCTATAAAACTCTTCATGGCATAGAGGCTGATTATCTAAGGGACTGCTTATCTCTGAATCAGACGTGAGTTTCAGCAGGTTCTGACCAGTTCTGGAGAACCGGTAGTGGAAATTCTGACTGGTCCTGCCCCCCTCTATTCTCTGCCTCCTGAGTCCCAGCTAACCAGGAGGAAATGGGGATTTTTCAGTATTCTTCCCCTACCATGCCCACCAAGCCATGCCCACAGAAACGGTAGTATTTTTTTTTGAAAGCAATCACTACTCTGTATGTGTTTGTCTGCTCTGTATTATTGGACAAAGTGGGCATGTTCCAAATCCCACAGATTAAATGATGAGATTTGGAAAGTGCCTCTTCTGTCAGGGATGAAATCTAAAAATGGTTGCCACCAGTTTTGTGGGCATGGCTTGGGCATGGCTTGGTGGGCATGGTCAAGTTGACATCATGCATGTCACTCACTCACGTCATTCTGCCCAACCTAATTTCAGAGCATTCTCTTGCCCACTCTCCAGCCTGGAGGGCTGTGCATCCCCCCCCCCCGACTAATCCTCCATACAAACCACCCACCTGATTTTTGCAAAGGCAGACCTCCCTGCAGGGCGATCCAAATCGGGGAGGGGAATGCTACAGAAAAAGGCAGTGCAGAAGGCAGGCAAGCATAGCAGGGCCATGGATTGGTTTGGGGGCGTGGCCAGCCAGCAATCGCTACCAGTTCTGCAAACCAGCCCCAATTTCCGCTACCAGTTCCACCAAACTAGTCCGAACCGGCAGCATTTCAACCCTGTCTTCTGTATCTCGGGAATAGCATATCTCGAGAGATACACAGTGCCTGGCCCCTGCAACTGTTATTAAAAAGTCTTTGCAAACCTGACTTTTCCCACAGGTTTTGTGTCTGGGTGTGTCTTTTTGTCTTTGTGTCTTTTTGTCTTTTTATGTTATTTGATTTTGTTCTTCTTAGATGTACAATGCTCTTTTTGCATTGTTTATATTTTAGTGTTGCATGATGCCTTGACTCTTATGGTTGGGCAACCCTCTAAATGTAACAAACAACAAACCTTTGAAAAGTAATGAGTAGCCCCCTCCTCATTTCTTTGAGTCCTGCTGGTAAATCTCTTGCATTCTTTTTGGGTATGGTGTGTTTGTCTGTACTGGGGAGCCCTATGGTCAATTAGACTAAGGCAGCTACTTCAAGTAACAGATACTTAGGAACAGTGAGTAATGAAATGAGTGGCAGGGAGGTATATAACCCTAAGTCTCCACCTTATTACCCTCTGCTTTTTGTGTGTTAATTAAAGGTTTCCTCACACATATGTGCTAGTCGTTTCCGACTCTAGGGGGGCGGTGCTCATCTCTGTTTCAAAGCCGAAGAGCCAGCGCTGTCCTAAGATGTCTCCATGGTCATGTGGCCGGCATGACTAAATGCCAAAGGCGTACAGAATGCTGTTACCTTCCCACCAAAGGTGGTCCCTATTTTTTCTAC
>JANHFP010005114.1:161130-176350 GCA_032468135.1 Calamaria suluensis
AGCATAGCATAGCATAGCATAGCATAGCATAGCATAGCATAGCATAGCATAGCATAGCATAGCATAGCATAGAATAGCATAGAATAGAATAGAATAGAATTCTTCATTGGCCAAGTGTGATTGGATGCACAAGAAATTTGGTGCATACGTTCTCAGTGTACAAAAAGAAAAGATACAGAAGAAACAGAAATGACTGATTTATAACACAAGTCTATCGGATGTATGTATATATTTACCTTTACAGCAACCAAGATCTTATCCTGGTCAGGACATAGGTTATAACATTCAGCCAAGAAGACTTTTCCAAAGGCTCCTTCTCCCAGCTCCCTCTTGAGGACGATATTGTGGCGCTTGATATGCTGGACAACTGTAATGTTAAAAAAAGAGAACCAGTCATCCGTTTCTAGTTAGATTGTCAACGGCGGAAGGTTACAGCATGCTGAATGAAGTTTGTTCTGAAGGTTTTTGAAATCCTATAAAGGGGATCATAGAAAGTGACATGTCCAGGTTTTGCCCTTTCTCGTGATTAAAAATATTATGATAAAAAAAGGGATCAGAGCTTATACTGAGCTTTGCAGTATTACAAAGATAGAGATAAGCTTCTACCAACAAATAAATTGTGGCTATAAATACTTTCCAGATAAAATTGCATTTTATATACTGAAAACGATCCCAAGTATTTTGAATACTCAGCCTTCTCTCTCCTAGCACCATAAAAAGGAAACATAAATTTTCATTTGATTACAAGTACCTTGTATATCAATCTTTATTGATATGTTGAAAGAGCAAAATTGTAATGTTAGTAGCTTGAATGTTTTCAAAATGAAAAGATGAAAACCCTTCAGAAATCAGGCCAAATAGAGAGCAATGTGTATTTATGACTAGAATTGGAATTGGTTGGTTCCTGATACAATTTGAATTAATCCCCCCCATTGATAATGGACAAATTAGGAGGCCAACACAATGGTCTTTTATCATTTGCAGTATAGTATTTTGACCAATAAAAGTATCTATAAATAGCATAGAAGATGGCATATGAAAATATCTGTATTAGGGGAAATTGCTTGCAAAGAAATACACATATTGAGAACAAATATGCATAAGGATGCATGCTGCAAACAGATGCCAAATCAGGATAGAAACTTTTGTGGTTCTAAAAAAAAATACTAATTTCATATCAAACGAAACAGGCAATTTTGTCCATCTTTACAGAAGTCTGCAATTTTAGCCTATTGCCAGTGTGACATCTTAACTAGGCTTCCTGCTCCAAAACAGGCTGTATTCAAATAATTTGTAACATTGCTATAGTATTATTATCCTTATTCTCTTCTCTATTCTCCCCTCTTATTGGTATGGTGGTGATGATGATAATGATGATGATGATTATTGTTTTGCATGTACACTGAGAGCTTCTGCACTGGAGACAAATTCCTTATGTTTCTGTTCACACTTGGCAAAATAAAGTATTCATTCAATTTCTTACAGCTTCCTGGCCATCTTTTTATTAACATTACTGGAGCATAAGACCTTATAATCTTTCCAGTTAATTTGCTTTACTTCCTTATTCATCAGAATTTATACTCATATATACTGCTAGGACAAGTTCTAATAACACTTAAGAGTATTTGTATTGATATATAATGGAACATTGCCAGCCCTGTCTAGATTGAATCTTTCTAAACTCCTTGGGTGGTCAGGAAAGGAGATGTCACAGAGTTGAAAATCGGAACTTGCAGAATTCCTAAACATGTGCTACAACCTGGGTCATGCTGGGTTAGGGAAAACTGTCACAAAAAGAGTTATTTCCTGTCTGCCATTCCTCTCATTTTTTACTCAGACTTAAATTTGAGTTTCTTCAAAATCAAGTCAAAATGACCAAGAACCATAGAAATAACAAATAGCATAACCCCAATCACTAACAAACCTCCCCAATTACTCAATCAAAGCAAAGAGTGCCAAAGCAATAGTTAATAAAAATAAATTCAACTGGGAAACTCAAACTTACAACACAGGAAAGAAAGTGATAAGATAAACACATAATTGTAAAACTATTTTATACATGTTATACTTGTATAGAATCTATACAAATATCTAATACAGGTCAGCTGGTGTAATTTTCATCCAAAACTTTCAAAAGGTCAGCATATGTTGACCTGAACCCCAACTAGATGTCTTCCAGTTAATACAAAATATCCAACTCAGATCATTTACAGCAAAAATTAGATAAATGACTCAAGGACAAAAGAACCAATGGCAGGTAGTCCTAATGGCTATGATACTTTAAGTATCAAAGGAACCATATCACTGAATACTGGTTGCTGGAAAATAAAAGTAGGAAAAAGGGGATGCCCTATATTCTTCTGGGATTATTATGGGCACAGCAGAGGATGGGCAATGTGAGTAGATTGGTCTTTAGTCCAACCAGCATTGTTCAATTTGTATTAATTGCACTGACACAGGGTTGGTGAACCTTTTTGGCACCGCTGAAATGGGAGCCCCCGTGGGCATGCCCAAGTGCCAAAAACCAAAAGAGCAGCCACCTGGCGCACCAGGAAGGTGATCTCCTGATTTCCGGTATGCATGCGCTTCCCTAGGAAGCTACCGCCAGGATCCCCTCTCCACGTCTTCGGACACATGAACTATCACCCATTGCTCTTCCGGGTTCTGGCAAACCAGTCAGCTGGCTTTAACATGCGCACCAGAAACCGTAAAAAGAGGTGGCCACATGTGCACCAGGTGGCTGCTCTTCTGGTTTCTGGTGCTCTTACACATGTGAAGACCAAGTGGCTGGTATGCCATAATCTGGAAGAGCAATGGGCGATGGCTTGCGTGCCTGGAGAGATGGTTCTGTGTTCCAGCACGCGCAAGATAACTTCAACCATCTCAGCACTAACATTTTTCTTCTTGGCGATGAAGGAGACAACTGTGATGTTGAAATCACTCTTAAAAATATATCTGGAATAATTTTACAGAAAGGCATTCATTTTTCATAGGATCAAGACTGTCAGTCATCTGGGGATATCTCTGATCCTGTGGACTTCCGGAAATAAATTAAAAGAAGGAAAACAAAGCACATTTGTCTCATGTCACAATCATTTTTAAGTTCCTTTTAACAACTGTTTCCCTTTATTAACTGGAGGGGAATGGGAGAGGGATTTCACATAACCTGGGAAGACAAAGTATGCTCTGTTTTAATTGAATCCAGCTTCCTCTGTGGCCCCGATCTCTGGCTCTTCTTAAATTAAACCGCCACTTACTCTGTCTGTTTCATTCAACAAGCAGGATAAAGAAGGCATTTCATTCTAACAAATATGATTTACAATTGTGGTCAAGATAAAAAGATGAGAGATAGAGATAAGGAAGAAGATGGGCCAATAATTCTAAAGGAGTTTGTATAATAGGCCGCTAAAGGAACTTGTTGCTAATAGCCTTAATCTTTGGTTCCACTGGTGTTTTCCTTGAAGTCTCTTTTTTGAAAATAGATAAGATTTAGCAGAAACTAGAGCTGCTCCTTGGTTCTGTTCTTTTGTTTTGTTTTGCTGTGCCTTCCAGTCATTGTTGTCTCCTGGCTACTGCTGAGTGCCACTAATTCTACATAAATCTTCCCCAGCATTACATTCTTCTCTAGTGAGTCCTTCCTTCTCATTAGGTGGCCAAAGTATTTGAGTTTCATTTTCAGAATTTGGCTTTCTAAAGAGCAGTCAGGGTAAACTGAATAAGGGAGCCTAATCACAGAGCAAACGAAACCTCCAGTTGTAAATTTGGGCTTAGCAATTTAATTGAGGCTAAGCTTTGCTGAATTAGTTTCTATGAAGACCTGAACCAATCTTATACATTGATTTAGCTGGCTTACTTTTCTATAACATTCAGTACCTTCCAGGGCTTAATTCTCAGACAGCTGCAGACCACATCAGGTAGGGAAGGCTGATAAACTTGTGCTGTTACTTGCTCCACAATATCTAGGCAAACATCTTTCTCCTTGACTGGGACATCTTGACACTGGACCTTCTACACATGCCCTAAGATGAATGAATAGTAGGCCTTGTGAACTGAAGGTGGAGCAGGCTGTGAATGCAAGATACTGACTTTTCTGCTAAGGGCCAAGGAAAGACCATTAGCAAAAACACAGAAGTGCTTGATTTATTATACAGGAAGACTAATCTTATCTCCTATGATGCAATGGCAAGGAATCTACCTGAATCTCCACAGACAGGATAATTCTTAATATGATGTTAAGTCCAATGGCAAGCAGATCACATCCTAAATTTTCTGTGCTAGCTGCTGTTCTCTCTCTCTCTCTCTCTCTCTCTCTCTTCAAATGCCTCTCTTTTTCTGAGTTGATAATTACAACATTTGATGCCAAGCAGCTGTCACTGAGGAACAGGAGCTGCCCAAATACTTCCGCTGCACAATGCATGCAGGCTTATTGGCTAATTTAGTGCACTATAATGAACTCTCCCACTGGCTTCCTTCCATCCATAGTATGGGACACAGTAAAACATAGACTACAAACTTGGACATTTTGTTCCGACGCATTTGAAAGGGGAGGAAACAATTGGGAGAATCTGTACTCACAATTGCCCCTTACATTCAGCTCACCCTTGCTTAAATAGTGAGCATCCGGAAAACATCCAAGGATGACTTTGATTGTCAGAAGGGTAACGGATGTAGCCTTCTGACAGATGTAAGGAGAGAGAGAAGGGGGGGGGGGAGAGGGAGGGAGGGAGGGAGAGGGGAGAGAGAGAGAGAGAGAGAGACTGATTGACTGAATGGCTGTTTCAGCTTTATTCCGACTTTCACTTGCTTAGTCTAATGAATTTGACCTTCAAATAGGAGGCATCGATCTTTTGGAGCGTCTAAATTTACTCTAACTTTTGCCTAGTTTTATAGTTTAAGATCCTGCTCCTCTCCAAAAAGCTTAGTGTATAGTTCCCCCCTCCCTTTTTTTAAAAAAAACCTAAACAAAGAGATAGGAATGAGGCCATGGCTACTCTACAAACTTTTGTTTCAAAAGGTACTGTATTTTTGAGCGTATTCCTCCTCAGCCAGAATCCAACATTCTGACCAATTCTTTATATCGAATGTCATAGTGCCCGCAGATTACCACCAAGAGACAACAATTATGAGGAAAATCAAGGACCTGCACAACACATATAATAATTGGGGAAAAGTCATACACACATATCTAATGTGGATGAGTCAGAGGACCAATCAGCACAAAGTCATCCTACACCGGGCTCGGAAATTTTGATAAGGGGAGAAGAGGTTGATTTAGCCTAGTGCCAACTCCCAACCAACCCCATGGGCCTTCTACAATCCTTGAGGGAACTTGAAACTTAACATCAATTGCTCTGTTAAGAAGACCAAGATACATTCTGATTAATTAGGAATCCTTAATCTTGTAGTTTTAGCTAAAAGAGGTGTGCAAACGTTATACACAAATCATGCTTTCCTGACTCTCTACTCAGTACAGCTTTTGAATCTTCTATTAACTGAAAATAAAAATGCCATCTTCAGATAAACAAAGTATCTGGCTTTCCCCACTTACTTCGCAGTAACATGCTGCTATTACTTACCTTTTTTTAAAACATTCTGTAATCAGGGTTTAGTAAAAACTGAAAGTTTTAGTAAAAACCATTAAGCCTGTGTAAAATGCCATCCCATTGCTTTAAAGGTGACAACCAGCACCTTCAATTGCACCAAGAAGCAATTTGGCTCCCTCAGGAAAGGTGATGCATACTTCCTACATGTGTACATCGAGGTCTGCACAAAACCATACAGGCTGCTGAATTTTACCGCAACTGGAACTATGCTATGCTGGCTGGAGAATTCTGGAAGTTGAGGTCCACAAGTCTTAAAGCTATCAAGTTTGAAGGCCTCTCGTACAGACAATGTTTTCAGTGCTATATTACTGAGGTAAATTTTAAACCTAAGGTGAATTTTATGCAAAAGCTCTTAGAACTCCTCTGACAACAAACAGGCATGCCTCTAATTCAGCTCTGAATGCAAATGTGTCACAATGATCCCCAAGGAAGTCATTGTTTTCACACACACACTTTGCCATCATGAACTTTTGTGCCTCTTGGTTACATCCAGTAATGCCATGGCTTCTGTGAGGTGTTCTGAGTAATCAAAGATGAGTTCTGCAGACCTGATGGTCTCCATGCTTGATCCGCAGGGCCAGTGCTTTCACTGGCTCCCAATCACTCCAATGGATGTGTTGCCTACAAGGGTTATGATACTAAAGGATAATTAGAAGTCAATGGCTCCTAATATAAATCAGCTGATCGATCCATAACTCAGCACATTATACACAAATGTGCTATGGCAACATGGTTAATCTAACCATGTTGAAAAAGAAAGATCTACTGTATGTCTCAGAAATCATCAAAATGAGTTGAATCTTTTTCTTGGAAAATAATAGATCCTACAAGAGATCTATAGGGACACACGGTGGCTCAGCATGGTAAGGCAGCTGAGTTTGTCAATCGGAAGATCGGCAGTTCAATGGTTCGAATCCCTAGTGCCGTTTAATGGGGTGAGCTTCCGTTACTTGTCCCAGCTTCTGCCAACCTAGCAGTTTTGAAAGCACGTAAAAATGCAAATAAAAAAAATAGGGACCGCCTTTGGTGGGAAGGTAACAGCGTTCCGTGTACCTTTGGCATTTAGTCATGCCAGCCACATGACCATGGAGACATCTTTGGACAGTGCTGGCTCTTTGGCTTTCAAATGGAGATGAGCACCAGTCCCTAGAGTCGGAAACGACTAGCACATATGTGCGAGGGATACCTTTACATTTACCTTGCAGATCTACTGGGATAACCAAATTCTTTTACATCAGTACAGTAACTTTATTAGCCCCAACAGAGAATTTTAATGTTAAAGATTTTTCTCATCTCCCTTTTTAAAATTCTGCTCATTTAATAGTATTACAAACATCTTATGGAAACAATTTCCATAATTTAACATCTACTCTATGAAGTATTTATTTTACTTTTGTTCTTATTTTCTTGCACATTCTGAATTGAAGTTCTAGAATTATAATGGAAGGAGAAAAGGTTCAGATACAGTTTATGATGTAACCTAATCCTTGGAGTCGCCAATCCAAGCAATTTGAAGACTTATAGTCTAGAAAATTAAAAAATGATTTTGTAGTTCAAAGGAATAATAAACATTGGTACAGCTGCATGAAACAGTTGAGGGCTACATAACTAAGAGATACATTTAACTACGACAATTTTTAATAAAACATTTTTTAAAAAGATGTTCAAATACTATATGTTGTATGGCACAAGCTTAACAATATTTACTCAACAGACGTTACTCGCAAGCTAGTATACTGAAAGTTCTATTATTTTGCATCTGTGAATTTATTCTGAAGGCTAAAAGATGTGTTACCTCACATTTATTTTTATTTCTAGAAGAATAAATTTCATTGAGGAGCTGTTCTTAATCTGTCACTAGGCTGATCACCAGATTTCTGATAAAAATGATAAAACAGTCTCATTTTATACCTGAAGAAGCCCCATTAAGGACGTCCTTGACCACCTGTGACCACAATTGGGACCAGAATCTCCATTGCTAACTGAGTTGTGCCTAAGTTAACATTCTATTTTGCCATGTGTATTAAACTAATCACTTTAGTTAAGTGAATAATGTGGTTGTTAAGCAAATCCAGCTTGCTGTGTTGACTTTGCTTATCAGAAGCTGGCTAGTAAGTTAACTAATATACAACCAGGACACTGCAACCATTGCAAATATGTGCCAGTTGCCAAGTGCCTGATTTTGATCATGTGACTGTGAGGAGGCTGTGATGGTTGTAAGTGCAAGGACCTGTTATTAACCTCTTTTTCCAGTATTGTTGTAACTTTGAATGGTTGCTGAACCATGGTTGTAAATGGTTGTAAATCAAGGACTACCTGCACAGTAGTCAGGGAAAGGATTTTGGGGAAATGAGGTCAAGATCAGTCCAGATCCAAAGCGTACTCTGGATGGAAGCCATGAAGGTACAGATAGCAATAGCACTTAGACTTATATACCACTTCACAGTGCTTTACAGCCCTCTCTCTCAGTGTTTTACAGAGTCAGCACATTGCCTCCAACAATCTGGGTCCTCATTTAACCACCTTGGAAAGATGGGAAGGCTGAGTCAACCTTGAGCCTGGTGAGATTCAAATTGCCAAATTGCAGTCAGCCAGCAATCAGCAGAAGTAGCCTGCAGTACTGCACTCTAACCACTGCGCCACTGCGGCTCAAATAAAGATGCTTTCTCATCAGAATACATGTCACGAGTGATTATTATTTAATCAGCAATTTTAAAAAAGAGAGAAGGAATTCCTGACAAAGGAAACAAGAAAATACCATACAATATTACTTTTTTAAAAAGACAATAAATCTTGTTGTTTCAGGTGCAGCAGAAAAGCCAACATAAGATGGATATGATATGAGATGGGATTAAATTGTTGTTTCCAGGTGAATTCCTCAAATTATTTCTCTTCAGCCACATAGGGAGCCCTTGTGAAATATAATCCTTTCTGCTTGCTCCCAAAAGAGTTTGGGAACAAAATCTTCAAAGCTGTTAAGGCAAAGGAAATTGAGATCTGCAAGGAAAATTTCCTCTTGATGGATAGGATCATTTTACAAGGCAAAGATATTCCCAGAAGGTGGGGGGAAAGCAGCATAGAGAGGAGATAGGTGTACATTCAATGTTGAGAGAGATTCTGATTTTGGACACTTGGGCATTGCTTACTTATTAATCCAAAGAACAAGCTCTTCACCTGTTCACACAAAGGTCATGGCTAAGGGACTGAAAAAGTTTCTTCTTTAGTAGGCTGGGAGATAAACATATAACAAAGAATAATGGAATTGGAAGGGACCTCTGAGGTTTTCTAGTCCAACAAATAAATGGATGTCCAGCCTCTTTTTGAAGGTCTTCAGTGATGATGTACCAAGAACATCTGAAGGCAACTTGTTCCATTGGTTAATTGTTCTCACTGTTAGGAAATTTCTCCTTAGTTTTAGATGGCTTCTCTTCTTGGTTAGCTTCCAACCATTCTTTCTTGTTTGTATAAAATTACATCTGACCATAAGTATGGTCCGATTGTTAAAATTTCAGTAGCCTTTTTTCCAATAAATCTACTTTTGGTTTTATTTAGCAATCAACAATACAAAGGATAGACAGTTCCAAAATTTACTGTATCCACTCTGAATCCATGGTTGCCAAGAAGACCACAAAAGTGTGATAAGAAGGCTTTTGGGAAAAAAATCTTTGTCAATCCTCATCCGACAATCATCAATAATAATAAGAGGAAAATACGAAACAGGTCCATTTTAAGAGAAAATGAAAGCATCACGTTGAAGATTTATTCTGCTCTCTTGAGGGGGAAAAGTGAGGATTTTTCAGTTGCTCTGTAATGAAAATAAATCAGTTGTCCTAGCTGGATTTCAGAAGATATCTTTCTGATGGAATATTTGACTGAGACCATTCCCATGTTTGCAACATAATCTGGACAAATTGACCATACAGACAGTCTTGGAAAGCTAAAGTTGCCCTCCACATTTTTAGTGTTTGATGCAGAGACCACAAAGACCCTTTGATGCAGAGACCACAAAGGTGTGTTCCCTACTGTCATAAAGGGAACATCTCCAGAGAGATGATCTGAGAACAACCACCAGTGGAGGGATAACTAGTTATGGAGTGGAATGGAGAAGAGGAGATGTCACATCCAAGTTCAGAAAAGTGGAGTGGATGGACCATACCTGGAGTGGGGACAATCAGATAAATGAAACAGACATTTAAAGGGGATCTTTAAATCTTTAAAGGGACCTAGGGCAGTGATGGCGAACCTATGGCACGCATGCCACAGGTGGTATGCGGATCGATATTGGTCGGCACGCTGGCAGGCCAGTTGTTTTTAAGGACTTTTGGGTCCATTTGAAGTCAGGAAACAAGCTGTTTCCTACCTCCGGAGGACCTCCAGGGGGATGAGAAGGCCCATTTTCACCCTCCTCTGATTCCTAGAGAGGCCATGGAGGCAGTGGAGGCTGAAAAATGCATGCATAGGGGAGGCGAGAATAGAATTATGGGTGTGAGCACACAGGTGCCCCCTCCTCCGTGCTCTTCCCGCTTATGGCATGCAATGAGAAACAGGTTTGCCATCACTACCCTAGGGCCCAGTAAGATGGTGTCAGTTTGTTAAAGAGGAAATACTGCATAGAAACACCCAAAGTACACACTGGCACCAAATGAAGTTTCTCCTCTGCTAGTATCTAGACTTGCCTATATAAATTGGGTCATCTCTGAGAAAGAAGAGAAGTGTTCTCATAATTAATCCATGGACTGAGAGATTCTAGGAACAGGATAGGTTTTGGTGAGAATATATGACAGGGAAGCACACATTTGAATAAGGAAACAAATGATGCTTTGCAGACATAGAACCAATTGCAGGTGTCATATATTTACATAAAAGGCTTGGGGGGTCCTTGGTAATCCATAAGGCAAAATGTTACAATGGTAAGTAGATTAATCTACTGTGAAGCAAAGGAAGGGGTAATCATACTGCATACATTGAAGCTTGCTTCCTGAAAATTATTGGTGTAAACCAGGGGTGTCCAAACTTGGCAACTTTAAGACTTGTGGACTTCAACTCCCAGAATTCCTCTGCCAGCAAAGTTGTGGAGTTGAAGTCCACAAGTCTTAAAGTTGCCAAGTTTGGACACACCTGATGTAAAACATATCCCTGTCTGTCCTCAAATGAAACTTTCTCATAAACAGTGAATGTAGTGTAGATCCAACGTTAGTCAGAATCCATGCTGATATAGCCTTCGCAGATACCTTTTGAAGACGCAGGAAGGCTTGATGTGGATGTAGCCCAGGACTCACTGTGGTAGCCTGGTCAAGAAAGCAGTGGGACCTGAAGATTTAAGGTAGTTCATTTACCTTGAAAGAGTGGCTACTCTACTGTGAGAGCCCCAAGCCATAGGACACTATTGCTATTCCACTTGAAACAGCCACTAGTTGTGACATGAATAAGGCCATGAACGGCAACAGGGTGGAGACAACATCAAGTTGTTGCAGTTCCCCTTTGCATTCTGTTTTATGAAATTCTAAACACTATTCAGAGTGGTATCTCCCTTGCTGCTTGAGTAATCTATCTTCACTGAAAGGAAATTCCTCAGGTCTAGCCTTAGCTTTCAGCAAAGAGGAGCCAGCCTTGGTAATGCACAGTGATGGAAGATGCTATTATTTTGCTGAGTCAGCTGTATGACAGAGCTTGTTTAATTCCTGCTTGGATGCTTTTGTTTGAGGGGAGAAAAAAAATAAGTGGATCCTTTACTTCTCTGGCAAGTGAGATGGCTACGGGAATATGCTTTCCTACTAAAAATATTTATTTTGCCATCTAGTTGATAATATGGTGGGAAAGAGCTCCTGAAGACTATAACCTGCCTCTAAGTCTATTCAATTTCCTGCCCTCCTTTGTTTATTGGGGTAAAATACTGCTGACAGTGGAAACCTAATTATTATGGTAGAGGCAGCACCGAGTTAGGACACTAATAGTGGAATATGAAAAAGCACTTTTTTTACCTCATAAAAGTAGATGTTCAGTGTGGTGAGAAGTCAACGGCATAGAAGTTGACTCAACGCAGAAGTCTCTGGTTGTCCTAAGCAAGAATGGAAGCCCTGGACTTGTGCAACGGAATAAGTGGATAGCTGCTGAAAGAGAAGGCCAGGAAGTCTGTTCTCACAGCCATTTCTTCCCTGTATTAACAGTGCCTTCCTTCAGGAAAGGTAGGTGTTTGGTCTCTTTCTGAGCATCAGCTGATGATGATGATCCTGAAACTTGGTTGTGTGAAATGGAGATCAGCATATCGTAGCTTGCACTCCAGATGACAGACTTCTCCACTGGGCTTATCAGCCGTGACAGGGACCCAGAACCACAGTATTTTCTGCTTTGAAACAACAGCAACACTATTCACAGTCCTCGGATACCTCACACACAATAACCAGAAAGCACCCATCTGTTGATAACAGTTAGCAACAGAGGGAAATGGGAATGCTGTAGCTCAACTTACCCTCTTGCTTCCTGAGTGGGACTTGCTGGAGGCACCATAGATGTTCTTCAGCTTTTACCACAGGTGGATTTAAAATCTGCATGAAGATGTGGCTGCACCCGGAATGGAAACATTTTGTGGACCTCTCTGAGTTAACCACTGGATCTACGTCTATTCTATTCATACCTTACATCTGCTTTTGGCTATTAGATTGGAGAACATTTTAAAGGAAGAGCTCACCATTTTATTCATTACGTTGAAAATAAAAATATTACTTGACTGAGTTGAGATTCGCTGAGGCATCATATCTTTGCAAAGGCAGGGGGACTATGGAGGAAACAGATTGCCATAATACATTCTACTCTGGATTCAGGCTAATTTAGTACATAACTGAAATCCCCTTGGTCTCTCTTGGAACTGAAAAAGAGCATGTGTCCCTCTTGAATTTTTCAGAAATGTTCAATATCATTAGTTCATACTATTTTTCTGGCCTATTTTCTGTGTATATATTGAGGGGAATAGTTGTAGGGGTTGTATTTATTTATGTATTTGCTTGTATCATGCCTTTATTACTTTTATAAATAACACAAGGCAGTCAACATACCTTCCTCCTCCTATTTTTCCCACAAAAACCCCATGAGGTGGGTTGAGCAATGAGTGACTGGTTCAAGTTTACCCAGCTGGTTTTCATGTCTAAGGTAGAACGTAATAGTTAAGTTCTCAAAATATGGAGCTAGGGAATATGTATTCAACACACCAGTGCAAGCACATGTATACACAAACCCATCCCCAAAATAACTTGTTTAGGTTTTTTTTTCCCCAGGGTTGGGTTATTTTATTTTTTTAAAAAAGTAGGAATATCCTGTTCCTTAAACTGGGAATCCCATTTCCACTTTTAAACCCCATAGGGGGCAAATGGGAAAAATAAGCATTACTGAATTGTCCTCCGGAAATTTTGGATGTTGTTCTGGTAAATTACAAGCTATTTTTTAACTTATAAGTTAAAAGTTATAAAGTTATTTTTCCAGGTTTTATTGATTCACCAGCAGCAAATATTTCTAGATCATTCTGATATGATCAAGCTGACTCATTCTTCTGGGTTTTTAGTTAGTAATAATATTTTCTATGAGGGCTATTCTTGAAAAACACTAAGAAGCTACAGTTGCTCCAAAATGTGACAGGGTTTGTGGCTGATTCCACAAAGCTATTATAATGACAAGCATTTTAACATTTGTCCTTCAGAAGCAGACTTCATACATTAGTACTTTCTAGCATAAAGTAGAACACCATTGAAATACAGTACAATGAAACTCTACAATAAAAACAGCGGATTGGAAAATATATATATACCTGAAGAGTAGGATTCTAAAAATGTTAAAATGATTAAAATGCCTGGGGGAAGAAGGAAATCCTTGCTTGGCACCAAAAAAGAAAATAGTGTTAGGTATAGCTCACAAGCAAGGCCTTCCAGAGATGAGGGGGTACACAGGCATCTTATCTCCACATGGGTGATTCAACCACTGCTCCCTGAAAATGATCTTCAGTTATAGATAGGAACATCCAGGAAGAGGCTTCTTCAGATCCTGAGCCCGGAAGGGCTTTATAATTTAATATCCACTTTGAATTGGAAGAAGAGCTTGTGAAAATTGGATCAAATTGGTGTAATGCTTTCCATCATCTCAGCCAATACTGTTGCTTCAAGTATTATGTACTAACCGAAGCTTCCAGATCATCTTCCAAAGCAGCCTCATAAGCAGGGGTGAAATGCTACCAGTTTGGTAGAAACAGTAGCAGAGATTGGGGCTGATTCGCTGAACCGGTAGTGGTTGCTGGCTGGCCACGCCCCCCCAAACTGATCCACGGCCCTGCCATGCTTGCCTGCCTCCCCCACTGCCTTTTTCTGCAGCATTCCCCTCCCCTCTTTGGATCACCCTGTAGGGAGGTCTGCCTTTGCAGAAACCAGGCGGGTGGTTTGTATGGAGGATTAGTTGGGGGGGGGATGCACAGCCCTCCAGGCTGGAAAGCGAGGCAAGAGAATGCTCTGAAATTAGGTTGGGCAGAATGACATGAGTGAGGGACATGCATGATGTCAACCTGGCCACACCCACCAAGCCACACCCAAGCCACACCCACAGAACCAGTGACAACAATTTTTAGATTTCACTTCTGCTCATATTACAAAAAGAAAAAAAAAGATGACTGTAGCAAAGCTATTTTCATTTAAGTAAGACCATACCTGGCAAAATATACTTCATGCCACAGAACACGAGTCTCTAAATTATAAATATGGATCTCGAAGCAGCCTCAATCTACAAGCTTTGGCCCATTGGGAGGAATACTATGTCTACCAAACTGGCTGAACATCACTCAGATGGACAAATAAATCAGTGGTGGGTTTCAAACATTTTTACTACCGATTCTGTGGGTATGGTTTGGTGGGCATGGCAGGGGAAGGTTACTGCAAAATCCCCATTCCCTCCCGATCTGCTGGGACTCAGGAGCCAGAGAATAGATGGTGGTGGGGCCAGTCAGAGGTGGTATTTACCAGTTCTCCGAACTACACAAAATATCCACTACCAGTTCTCCAGAACTGGCCAGAACCTGCTAAAACCCACCTCTGAAATAAACCTTCCACTAAATGGCATTTGTACTTTGTCCAGATTGAACTGCAGTTTCTTGACCTCTCAGCTAGTTCATTACTGTGGTCAGGCACTAATTCTGCTTTTCTACTCCCTGCTTGGAATCTGATGAAAAGGAGAAATAGAGTTTGATGTCATCAGCATACTGATGATGTCACTCTAAATCTCTGAACGATTTAACTCAGTAACTTCATATGAGTCTTAATCAGCATGGAGAAGAAAAGTGAGTGTTGAAGAACTCTACAATATAAACACCACAGAGTAGCGCAGAAATTCCCTAGTGCCTCCTAGAAAACGCTATCCAACTCTGAGTGGGATTACTACAAAGCTGTGTCAACAAATCCTTGGTTCAGAAAATATTTCATTTGTTGTTGAAGGGTGGCACCGATGACTGCTCAGAAACTCAAGCGGGGGGGCTCCAACCCTCTGGAATGAACTTTCACCAGCACTGCATAGGCTTCCCGATCTGAACTCTTTCAGACGGGAACTAAAAACCCACCTGTTTTGCTTAGTCAGCCTGGGAGGGACTC
>JANHFP010005114.1:208341-221424 GCA_032468135.1 Calamaria suluensis
GAACACAGCAAACCACCCAACCAATCAGAACACAGCCAAGCCCCCAACCAATCAGAACACCCCCACTAGCAGTTAAAAGGAAGAAACAGTTGCAAGCTCACATTACTCTGAGAAGCACGAGGCCGAAGACACAAGCCTGAAGATGACAAATGAGACTTCGTCGAAATGTCACCAAGAAACTTCCAATTCTACAAGGGAGAAAACCCGAGTACCAAAGATCCACATACAAATACCCGTGAAAACCTCAGAAAACAAATATATATATATATAATTTCATATTCAGTGAGGCCAAGAGATAATGCAGATAAATATACTTGTGTTTGGGGGGAGAGACAGACAGAGAGTCAAGGGACACTTAGAAATGACACAGAATTGGAATGTGCTCAGGTGACATGATACTCAAGAGTTTCCTTCTGAAACATCCACTCAAAGTTGTATTTCCCTTCTTATTTATTCAACATAACCACAATGGGCTAAAAAGTGACATGCTGTGAAATGAACCTGAAGCATTGAAGGGAAAGGAATCAACCATGAAGAAAAATGAAAAAGGAATAGGATTCTATGCCTTGCAAAATGCCATTTTTGCATTAGAATATTTAACCTTTAACCATTAGCCCACATCTGCTTGATGGACAAAATAGTAAATCTTTCCAGATGTAACATTATGTTGTTTAACTTTAACAATCACAAATATAGTTTTACTACACATATCTTACAGATTCCTAAAAGAAAACTAATTACATGGAACAGTGGTTCTTAAATTGTTTCAGGCAAATACCTTTTTCCTGGGACATTTCCTGGTAATGTCATTACCACAGAAAAAAGTAAACTCTTATTTCCACAAGTATCATAGCAATGGTAGCCCCAAATTGGATCCTTGATTTAAAAAGCAGCAATTAGCAATTGCAAATTTCCCCCAGAATAAACCCCAGTTTAAGAACCACTGACCTAGGCTAAGACCTTGACAATAGATGTGATGTCTGCAGCTTCTCTGCACCCTCTTTCCTCAGTAATTTCTTCTGTAGTCCATAGATTAAAGCCAATTTTCACTGGGCCATCTATCATGCTCTGTTCTGGGTACAACCATTTTAAGTAAAGAACTTGCATGAACAACAATGTGGGTTTTCAGCTGATTTTTATCAACACAGAAGTATCAGGGTAATTTGACTTTCATTGTAGCCTGGAGAATAAAAATATTTTTTTCTTTTTTTAATGTAAAACCTACTTGATAAAAGTCAGGCAAAACAGCTCGTTATGATAAGAAAACTGGTGAAAGAAGGACCTAAAACAGACTTGTGTACATTCTTTGCATATAAAGAGATGCTACTTCCTTTATCTATACTTACGCTGGTTCTTATACAGTGAGTGAATTCCCTTACATATCAATTTAGTATTTTAGGAATAAACAGTATCTACTTTTTTGGACGAATGTAATCACATCAGAATTATATAGTCATTTAGAACTGAAGATAGGATTTCATGCTCATATCTTAGGAATCCATGGATAAAAACCAATGCTGGTCAGCAAGGAGAAGAAACATGGTGATTGCCAGGTTGGTCAGTGAGGAAAATACATTGAAGGAGGGGAGGGGGGGAAGGTGTTGAAGAAATATTGAAGAAAAAAAGGGCTTGTCGCATTTGATATCCCCAGCTTCATACGAAAAGTTATTCAAAAATAAAATAACTGTAATATTTCTTGCAAAACATATTACTATATATCAAGGGAGGTGGAACCTGCATTGCATGTAAATTAATTTCTGCATGTCAGAACTAATTACCATACATTGATCTACTGTAAATCACGGAATTCAATAGAAATGTTGCACTGTTACCTTTACATGTTTAAACAATTTGAATAACCATTTTGAATAAGGGAATGAAAATGTATACCTGTAATTGTCTAAATAATTATGTAAAACAACCAGCAGAGAAACATATGGAAAGAAGAATTAAAAGCAGTCGTCTTACCTTTCATTCCAAACTTAGAATGTCTTCCAAACTTGAGAATAATGAGCATAATAACTAAGCCAGTGCACACCAATGCAGCAATCCCAACTACAACATACACCTAAGAAAAAAAAACAAGCAACAATAAATCAAACTGCACAATTTCACTGTTCTAAAAATATTAATTAGATTATTAGCTATTAATATTAATATTATATATTGGCAACATTCTTAAACATATAGTATGGGTGGTTGGTGGGGCGTTTCTTCCATTCAATCATGTCTGATTATCAGAGACTGCCTTGAGAAGTCCCTGCAATTTTCTTGGCAAGATTTTTCAGAAGTGGTCCACCATTGCCTCCTTCCTAGGGCTGAGAAAAAGTGACTGGCCAAAGGACATCCTGCTATTAGTTAGTTAGTTAGTTAGTTATTTGGATTTTTATACCGCCCCTCTCCTAGGACTCGGGGCGGTTTACAGCCAACTAAAAACAATTATAGTTGGCATATTATGATGTATTCAGGGCTCAATGGGGTAGTAATGTCTATACTGCACCCAGTTACTAGGTACCAAGATGAGAGAGTATATACTAATTTATTTTATTTTATTTTTTCAACTTATATACCGCCCCATCTCCTAGGACTCGGGGCGGTTTACAAAACTTAAAAAACAGAATTACAAAATCCAATACATATTACAATAAATCAAAATAATCAAAACTTAAAATTAAAATTTTAATTTATTATTGTGGCTAAGGCCGGACTACAACTTTAGCGCTTACATAGCTTCTCTAACTTGGCATCTTCTAAATGTGCTTGGACTACGAGTACCAGAACGCCGAGCTTACTAGTAAAATCAAAGCATAGATATCTGGAGACTGTAATCCGAGCTCAGGGGGAAGACACAATGCTACAGAAAATTCAATGAAGAAAATGTGAACATTATTTTAAACCATGGTGTGCCAACTTTCTAGTCATTTCAATTATTTCAGGATGCAGTGCAGTTTTTCAGTTAGGATTATGCTTTATTTTTCATGCTAAAGAAAACAAGTTCAATGTGTAAAGCCACAAGCCACATTCTTGTGGCTTGGGAGCCACCATTTCCCAGTATCAGCTGAAATGCACGAGTCAAATTATGTAAATAATGTTGTGTCTAAATTTGATCAGCTTGTCCTTAAAAAATTGTTCCACATTACAAAACCCCAAAAAAAGTTCCAGGGTACATGCAAAATGTCTTGTTGCAAGTTAAATATCCTAGGTCAACTAGATTCTTAGTCAGAAAGTCTATTGTGATTACAAATCAGGAAATAATGTTTATACTTACAGTGATGCTATCTTCATTGTCTTTGTTCGACACATCCGTAGAAGTAACTTGGTTACTATTATTTGTAGTGTCTTCAAAATCATTTGTTGGTGTTCCATAATCTTCTAAGAGAAAGAACATTTATTTTCTTTAAGTATTATAAAGTTTTTTTGTGTGTCTGCTAAAAAACTAAACTCATATAATTACAATTTGCAAAGATTTAGGAACATGCTGTTCAATTCTATCTACTTATTTACCACATTGCTATATGACTTGTTTAGGATTGTAGTGTGCGAAGTCGGAATGAAGATTACGGGAAATAATGGAATAATGTTCAGATATTTAAAGGGAGGGAGAGAAACTACACTTATATATGTACTATGTGACAGAATACTAAACAAATTGGAGATGTCTGTAGAAAAACTGTGAAAACATTCATGACTGCCTGATACAACTGAAATCCGCTAGCTTTTTCTGATGCTTCTGATCTGCCACTGTTTCGGAGTTCTGTGTATCTTTAAATCTGAAAAAGGAACCTATTTTCAAGCGAAATACAAAGATTTTAATAGATGTGGGAATATTTTTAAAGTAGTAAATCTGGGAAATTTTTAAGATGAAATATGGCAAAATCTATTAATATAATAAAAATTAAATTATTGGATAATGCAGAAACATTCCAGACAGGCAAAAAAGCTAACTTCCAGCTAACATTCCATGCGATACGAAAAAAAATTCATTCCTGTAGGAATTTGGAAGGGCGAAAGATTTTTATTTTATTTTTTTGGGAAAAGCTCTTTAATAATGGTCTCATTAATTTCTTTCTAAATTTCTTTAACTGATACAGAAATCTGATGAAGCAAAATGAAGACTGCACAAATGAAAACTTGAGAGAAATGAATTCAGAGATTGGTCTCTCCCTGGTGCTAGGCGAGTCAGAATAATAGCAGTATTGTAAGGAATAATGCTACCTTTTGAGAATTGCTAACTGTTTAAAGTCAGGATTAATTATAATCCTCCAAACAGAATAGGAATGGTTTTGATGCCTCAAAATTCACTGTAATTCTGAGATGTGACTTGGATATCAAGTAGTTGAGACGATTGTAGTAAATGGCCCCTTGTATGGCACTGTACAGATCTTCCAAACAAAACATTTCTTAGCTCTTCCTTCAGTGTAAGGAATAAATCAACCTTCTGCACCAACTGGTGACTCCAGGTGTTTTGAATCTACACATATGTGTTGGCCATTGCAAGCTTATATCTGCAAAGCAATATTTGCATTTTGGAGATTTTTACTTGGTAGTAAAGATCCTAAAGTATTAACACGGAGGAGGGGGAGAGAAGGATTGGTTTCCAGTATCGATTCTACTAGGGTTTTTTTAAGCCAATCTGCTCCAGAAGGTATTAGACAGGTTACCCTGTCTGACTAAACCAGAGTGGAAATTGGTGAGAAGTTCCTTTTTAAAATGAAAAAGCTTTCAGCTTAGTCTTCCAAAAGAGAAGTCAGCCTATATATGTAATTTAAAATGTAAACATGCAAACACTGTTAAGCCACTTTCAAAGAGAATATCCTAACAGACTTAATTAGCAAGCACAATTCCTCTCAAGGCTCAAGAAAGTCATAAAATTCAAAAGCAAGATGCAAATGAAGTTTCAGTGGCACATTAGTGACTTTATTGTCCCATCAAACTTCCATTCTTTATTTTTTTAATACAGCCCTTAACTTGCAACCACAATTGAGCCCAAAATCTATGTTGCTAAGTGAGAAATTTGTTGAGTTTTGCACCATTTTGAATAGAATAGAATAGAATAGAATAGAGTAGAATAGAATAGAATAGAATAGAATAGGACAAAGTGTGATTGGGCACACAAGGAATTTGTCTTGGTGCATATGCTCTCAGTGTATAGAAAAGAAAAGATACGTTCATCAAGAATCATAAGGTACAACACTTAATGATAGTCATAGGGTACAGATAAGCAATCAAATCATATTAGGAAACAATCTTTTATTCCTACATTTGTTACGTGAATCACTGCAGTTAAGATAGCCACATGGTTGTTAATGACTTTTGAGGTAGAAGGGCATGATGTATCCAGATCTAAGACTAGAAACTGATCAAGCAAAATAATTTTACTCATATGAATTCTTTGTTTTATTATTAGAGAATCACTTTAAGTAATGTCATTCTCCTCCCAAACTATATAAAACATTTTGACTTTTCTGAAAGATCTTGTTCCCTATCATTTATCCTTTAGCAAGTTGATTTGTATTGCTGGCAATTATTTTAATGTAACTTTTGACAGTCTGGGGAAGGGATGGGAAGGAGGAAGAAAAAAGAAGTCTGTGAAACTAACTGAGCTTCTACCTAACACTGAGTCAGTATTACATGTTATATTAGCCCTCTATAAATCCAAACAAATATTAGACTCCAACCATTCCCATTTTATCTCTCCTCTTCTAAGAAGAAACTTTAGATTTCAGTTTGAGTCTTTCCTAATTTTTGTATACAATCTGAAAACATGTTTCACCACATTCAAAAACATAAAAATATCAAGTATCTAGAAATATAAGATCTTAGATAATATTTTAATATGCTTTGCTACTATACTCTATTGTATAGTATTACTCTATTGTATTGTATTGTATTACTCTATTGTAATCATTAAAAGAACTGATAAACATCCCCAAAGATGAGCCTTGTTGGGCTCTTAAAATATTAAAAACTATAAAGGTTCAGAACTAAACAACCAAAACAGTGTATATGTTATTATTTTCTCTTATTTAAATTAGAATTCTAGCACTGAATTTAATGAAGTTTTGCCTGCTTAAAGAATAATTACTTATTGATTAAATTTACATTTCACTAGAGTAAAAACAATATTCAGTCACTTCACTGGAGGAAAGAAAATGCAACTGTTTCATGAATTTGTCCAACATTTGTTGTCTAGGGAGTCCAATATGCATGAGATCCCTTCACATACCTAGTTCTACCACAACTGTGTGTGATGATTACAAAATGCGCCCAGCCAAAGGCGGTAAAGGATTTTCTGATGCTCTGCTATGAAGATAATTGTAAGAGAGAGCAATGGTTGATATAAATGCAATGCGGTTAAACTTAATAGGGGAAAATATATTAAAGGTCTTACTAAAATCTATTTCAGATGAGGCCTATTTTCTGTTATAAAGCACAATTTCTATTGATTTCCATCAGTTTCCAAAAATATTATAGAGCAAATTGATTTTGGCACTATAGAAAGACAGAGAGAAGCCAAAGCAACCTATGGTCCTTTATTCAATGGCCTTGGAATGCTAACTAACTATTAAGGGGGTGGAAAAGGGGGTAAGAAATGAAAACTGAGAATAGGGAGAAAAGAATGGATGGCTGAAAACCTGAAAGAAAGAGCTCCATATTGTAGTAGTTTTGCTGTCTGTTCCTTTTGTTTTATAAATTTTGAATATTTTCATGAATCATTTATAATTCAATATATATCATTTTAATGATATGGAATAAAGCCATATTCTTTTAACTTTTATGCTAATTCACAACTAAGAATATGTATTTATTTATCAGGATTAAACAGCTTTCCTACTTTGGCGGCATATACAAGAGAGCATCGAAACGTTGTTTAAGATGGACTTTCATATTCAAGAAGGATGAATGCAGTTATAAAAAAAGATAGAACTTTAAATATGTGCCTAATAATATCAGTGCACTTTTAATTAGTATGTGAGTTCTACAAACACTATTGTTAGTCTTTAAATGAGAAAATTGAGCAGACATCAGATTTCAGTCTTTGGTCAATGTAAATCAATTAAGATGTGTTTTTCCTTCAGTTAGTAGATAATTTGATAGGATCATAATTATGCTGTATTTCATATTTTCTGAATAATTATATTAATATAAAGGCATGTGAAAGACAAAAAATAGTTTATTGATCTTATGAAACAGTCCCAGTCTAAAGACCAGTCAATTAAGTCTATATCACACAAATCAAGTAAATAAAATTGTGAATTCCAAAGCTAATTGAGAACTATTTAGTGTTCTTTAAAATAATTCCACTACCTTAGATATTTCTGCCATTTCTCAGTAAGGGAAGTTTTTGTTTAAAAAGTCTTACTTACAGATAAATATATGTAGGATTAAAGCCTTAACTGTTTTTATATACAGGAAATGATGATAAAGTTACCAAAAAAAATTACATAAAAAACTGAAAATTCAAGGCACCTTGAAATTTAAACAGTGCTCTGAAAAATAGATTCATTTGTTATTTATCAATAATTTGTTAACCGTGGCTAAATCATGCCCATCATAAACATTTCTAGTGATATTTAAACAACATGCAAATCTCATCAGAGTATAACATCTATTTTCTTTCAAACATTTAATTATTACATGTTGTTTACATATATCTATATATCTATATATAAAATAGAAAATGAAAATATACCAATGTAACCGGGATGATCATAGAACGGACTACCTACAGGAACAGAAAGAAAAAGAAACATATCATAGGCATAGTTAACAGAAACAACTTGCATAATTGCTTCACATTTAGACATACAAACTACTTTATATTTAACACAGAACTGAGTTTACCATTGCCAGAAGCAAATGATTAATTCTAAATTTTTCTGGCCATGGGAGCAAAATCCCAAACCAAAAGTGATCCCTTTTATGCATAGCAAGGTTTTCCTATTTATTTCTCCCTACTGCAGGCCTTGCATGAACTCAGATCTGGAATGATACCCTGTACTCCAGGATGGGAGTAAGTGCATGAAGGAGGACTGTAGTAGGGAGATGATATTTACTCCACAGATTTACTCCACAAATGGATTTCACTTTGATATTACACTAATTCAACAATTTTCATATAATTAGAATTCAGATTTTAATTGGGATCATTTCTATCAGAGAATCTATAAGTATGAAACAATATTTTTCTGAAAGAAAGAAAATAATACAACAGTCTGAATAGTTCCACACCATTCCTTAATACAGACTTCCCTTACTTAGTGCCTTCCGAGTATGTAATATACAATATAATAATTCACAATTTATAAAATATGACAGCTATAGTAAAATACATTTAGGAAGATACCATGTTAGGGAAGGTTGTGATACTAAACATGTTAAAAACATGTTTTCAAAAATTTGGTCATTCATTTGAAATCTGCTGTACAAATTTAAGCTTAAAATCAACATCTGCATCATGAAAAAAAAAGTTTTTATTGAAGATCAACGAAGACAAATTCAACAAATTTCAACAAATTTTCTTCTGTAATGTTACTGTTACAAGATTAGCCTAATTTGGGAAGCTTGTCCTCTTTCACCACCCCCAATTATCTGATGAACAAATAAACCCAAGCACGTAACATGTGTTTGCATTAGACAGGTATCCTAGCTTGGAACACTCCAAGTTCTGGGAAAAAAACCCACCATATTCTAGTGCTTTGTTCAGAGCTTGGAACAAATTGGGGTATTTGTTCCAAATTCTGAGTGCTCCGACCAACATACCACACTTGGGTTGTTTTTGTTTTTAATTTCCTTAAAAACATAAATACTTGGAAAGGGCATAGATAATAAAATAATAGGCACAACTACTTAAGGAGAGGATAAGATAGAGTGAAAGTCACATGCTCAAAAGATTTGAAGCCACTTTGGAATGTTGCTCCTGGAATGGAGAGAGAAGTTAAAGACTGTAGTCAGATTTTGAGACTTTGATACTGAAATTCATAGATGAATGTACTGTTGCTTGCCTAGACAATTGTCCTCCCAACTTATGCTCCAAAGTTAATCATACTGTGTAGGTTAATTAATTAGTTAATCAAGAGGTTAAGACGAAAGAATGTAGGAAAGAGATTGTATCCATCTTGTGTTTTGCATTTACCTTTAATTATGCTTCTACATTTAGTTCCCTCTATTCTCTCAAATATGCTCTCAACTCAGAATTGGTTCTTTATTTGAGGAGAATTCAATTCAATTATTGTAACATATTGGCACATAGTGCATATCATTTTCTGGTACATGTACATATTAGTTATAGGACTAGACCAGGGGTCAGCAAACTGTGGCTCCGGAGCCGCATGTGGCTCTTTCATCCCTCTGTTGTGGCTCCCTGTCACCGGTCGGCTCCACAGTTGATAGGGCTTTCGGTTAGGGCAGGTAAAGGAAAAAAGACGCCATGCTAGGAGGAAACTCTATAGTGGGGAACCGGACTTCCAGATGGCTCCAGAATTGAAAGGGGGCCTTCTGGTTAGGACATTTGTGGCTCTTTGAGTGTTTAAGTTTGCCGACCCCTGGACTAGCCAATTGAGGGTGATTAAATATCAAACCCTATCCTCATCCTCCAGACTCCCACCAGGCACTTACAATTTATCAAAACATTCATTAATTGGCACTGATGACATGGCTAGGCCCCATCACTAACTCACTGAAATTACATAGAATGTACTGCCTCTAATTGTGCTGTTCAGCTGAGGACATTTGGAAAAGCCAACCAACTAGACATAAAAAAAGACTTTTCATTTCCTGATAGTTAAATTTCCTATTGTTTTACATTCTTTGTTGTGAAGAAACTGAAATTGAGTTTTAAGTTATATAGCTGCCCAATATGTCATATGTTTTGCTTTCTTTTTTTGGCACACTGTCAAGTGTAGAAATGTACATGATGTATATTCTGTACAGATAATATTGTTCTGTTTTTCAGTTTTCACACTGTCAAATACAAGCACTATGTTGCTTTAGTTACATGTGGAGCTTTACAGAAATATTATGTAAGGGGAAAAACCATATACTTTTCTGTTGTGACATGATAAATGGGTTGTGCTGAAATTCATCTACTGGTGTCACTCTTTGGCTGAGATCAATTCTTGGCTGTTGTGCAAGCACTGGCTACAGAAAGCATTGAAACAACTGTTGCTTACACAATTTGCCTTGGAAATTGTTATAATGTTGAAGAAAAAATTAAAAACCATTTCCTTGATCATTTTTTCCAGGTTCTACATAGTGGTCAGCGCAGACTACTACACCACCTAGGATACTAAACAAGGGAGTAAAAGGGTTACTTCAAGTTCAGATGACAAAACACTTGAGGCATTTCAATTTCTGTTTGTCAGAACAAAATCCACTCTATCATTCATCCTTCTAAGATATGTTCTTAGTGGGACTGTTTTTTCTGAGCTGAGAACACAACTCCTTGCTTTGCATACATCCCTGCTTTGGACCTGTTTCAACTCATACAGGTGGCATACTTATTATTTGTACTCTTTTAATTATTTCTCGATCATTTTCTAGAGAAAATAAATGCATAACATAATAGGCATATGTTATGTGCCTATGAGGAATTCTCACATGAGCTTGCTTATGAGACTCTGGGTTGCCTACCTGTAAGTTCTGTCTCATCTGGGGTTGGAAACCAGCATTCCAGGTATTGCTCTGTGGAGGAAGAGCTCTGTGAGCTTACTCATGAGACACTAAATTGGCTACCTGAAAGACTTGTCCCACCTGGTCTTGAGCTTCAAAGGGAAAGGCACTGTAAGTTTTTCCAGAAAAAAAGGGCCTGAAAGGAAGACTTTAGTTTATTCATACTGACTTCTTCTTCTGATAATTTTTGTCTTGTCTTTCTTGGGAAAGGAAGGGGTCTAGAATAGGGGTCCCCAACCCCTGGTCCATGGACCGGCAATGGTCCATGACATGTTGGAAACCGGGCAATGCAGACAGGCGAAGTCCATCCAAAGGATGCAGGCAGCATGTGAAACCATGTCCCCTCTGGTCCTCAGAAAAACTACTCTATGGAACCAGTTCCTGGTGCCTAAAAGGTTGGGGGCCACTGGTCTAGAAGACAGAAATTTGAGAACTCAGTTCTTTGGTGTTAGTGAAGTTAATGGTATCACTTTTTCAAATAGAAGATCCCCTGCATAAAGGCCAAGGCATACCAATGCCATTGGAAGATTTCTGTCATTTGCTGACCTGTATACTTTTAGTAATCCTTGAACATAAGCTGGGGAAGGTTCCCAAAAGCAATAATAAAAAAATAAAAACAGTGAGGAATCCAGACCCAGATGACATTTTCATTTCTCTTTTTGACTTACTCCAAATTTAAAAAATGGTGATTTTATTGTTAATTGTAGGTATCACGAAAATTATTATGCCAACAGAAGGCATATTTTTTAAAAAAGGAATATAACAAGTGTCTGACTTCTTTCATTTGTTTCAAAAACCATTTTACCTCTCCTACTTTTAAAGTAAATTGGTATTCTAATCTTTATTACTTATTTAGAAACTTTTGGAACAATTTCAATAATCATATTAATAAACAAATATTACTGTCTGCTCTGGATAACAATAGAAGCCAACATTTTGTGCCCAGACCAAAAATTATATCTTCTGTACAGTTTTATGTAATATTTTATATTAACAAATTATCTGCATAATGAAGTTGTCCCTAAGACTAACTGGTTTAAATATTAGCAATAAAAATTACATGTAACTACATTTGAAACATTATTATTCTCTTTGATCTTTTTGTATAAAAAACAGGTGCAAACCTAGAACATTGTAATAATGGCTTGAAATATAATTAAAAAGCACAATGAAGTCAATACTTTCTTGAAAAAAACCTTGCATATGAAAGTTCTGGAATAGCATGGGAAATTAGAAATTATTTTCTTTCCCCACTTAACCCTCCCAAACACTGGAGAAGGTTGGAGTGAATTTCCTTCCTATGTTGCACTGCTCTGTTTAGGGCCAATTGTACAATTGTCCTCTTGGCCAGGGACTTAAAATAAAATGGCTGGTTGTAGATTGTTCACTGCATCCCATAAACCACTGACAATAAAAAGCTCTTATTTGTTTAATAGTTCTATTGTTATATCTGCATAGTTCTAACCATTTTCTTAGTCATAGTAACATACATCTATAGACTTCAACAGACAGAACATTGTTACTAGATATTATGCATACCTATTGAAAGATTAGCAGACATTGGAATAATTAAGTACCTGTCTCTGTCAGTACAGAATCTTAGTATACATTATCTGTTTTCATCTTTGAGATGAAATGGATCTGAGTTTTATTGTGATAATTACACTTAAAAAGTAGATAGATTTATCTTCTAGCCTTCAAATCTGCAATTTTGTACACATTTTTCAGATGACTCTAACTAAACTCAGTGAAATTGACCTCTGAGTATACAAGTGTAAGATCCCACTGTTATTCAAGTATTTGTCAGTTCTATGATGACATAAAATCAATTCTAATCTCAAGGAGCATATTCCTGCTCATTAAACATCCAGTAACATTTAATGCTAGCACGTAGGCATGGAAATGAATATAATACCAGGGTGTGGGTCTACTTGTCACGTTTCATTGTGCAGAATGTACAATTCACAATGACAATGCAAAAAAACAATAGCCATGCTAAGATTCCAAGAATGATTTGTATTCATCTCAAATAGCAACAAAAACTTTGAATGTAATCACAGCAGATTTTATCTTTTCTCATTTATCTTTATTTACATAATGGGAAAAGATGGACAAATACTGTTTATTCTAATGTCCTTTTAAAAAGATGATAATTAAACTACAATACAAAAAAATGAATTTTAGTTTCTGGTGTACTAAAATTAGGTCAGAGCCTAAAAGAGCAGCATGTTTATTATGTTAAAACATATTCCTGTAGGAGTGAGGCCACTGGGTACAAGTTTATCTACCCCTTTCAGGCCTCTCTTCCCCACTTTCAGCAAAACTTTGCAGCACAGGAAATCTCATAGGACTGATTGTAGGGCAATGAAGATATCTTAGACTGGAAGAAGAAATATGATTCAGAGCAGGGGT
>JANHFP010005114.1:226848-241009 GCA_032468135.1 Calamaria suluensis
AATGGAATGGAATGGAATGGAATGGAATGGAATGGAGTGGAGTGGAGTGGAGTGGAGTGGAGTGGAGTGGAGTGGAGCGGAGTGGAGTGGAATGAAACGGAATGGAATGAAATAGAATAGAATAGAATAGAATTCTTTATTGGCCAAGTGTGATTGGACATAGAAAGAATTTGTCTTTGGTGCATATGTTCTCTGTGTACATAAAAATACAAAATACATTTGTCATGAGTCATAAGGTACAACACTTAGTCATAGTCATAGGGTACAATAAGCAATAAAATAATACTAGGAAACAATATCAATATGAATTGTAAGGATACAAGCAACAAAGTTACAGTCATGCAGTCCTAAGTGGGAGGAGATGGATAATAGGAACAATGAGAAGACAAATAGTAATGCAGCGTTAGTAATTAGTTCAGCATTGAGGAAATTATTTGTTTAGCAGAGTGATGGCATTCAGGAAAAAAACTGTTCTTATATCTAGTTGTCTTGGTGTGCAGTGCTCCATAACATTGTTTTGAGGGTAGGAGTTGAAATAGTTTATGTCTAGAATGCGAGGGATCTGTAAATATTTTCACAGTCCTATTTTTGACTTCTGCAGTATATAGGTCCTCAATAGAAGACAGGTTTGTTTGTTTGTTTGTTTTGTCAATTACATATTAGGTAATATATAAGCATGAATTAAATACAAAACTGAATACAAATAAAGGGAACATTAGGACAGGAATGGTAGGCATGCTGGTGCTCTTATGCACACCCCATACAGGCCTCTTAGGAATGGAGTGAGGTCAACAGTAGACAGTCTTTGGTTAAAGTTTTTGGGGGTTTGGGATAAGACCACAGAGTCAGGTAGTGCATTCCAGGCATTGACCACTCTGCTGCTGAAGTCATATTTTCTGCAATCTAGTTTGGATTGTACAAATAAATTTCCAATACCAGGCTAATGGACTGCTGCAGATCTGAATTACTGTATCTGCACAGCTCTTAAGTTCTTTTCATCAGTTTCAGAAAGTAAAGACAATGATAATGCTAGTTACCATTTAAGCGAGAGAATGGAACAGAATGCCACTGTCATTATGTCACATAATCTCCTAGATACACAATTATATTTTCAGCTGAAAATTTAAGGATGGGAAGAAACTGAGAGAAAACAGGTAAGGTTTTCGGATACATACGGCTCTCAAGAGAGGGGAAAGGAAATAAAAATCTGCTAAAGAGTTACAGTAAAGGTCATGTTGGAGAAGAAAGAGAATATAGCTAGCAAATGAAGTGGATCTAGGCAATTTCAAACTGCTGAAGATATCTACATTCCTGTGAGATGGAAAATAATTCACAAAGTGTCGGTGGAGGGTTATTGATGCTTTATCATATCAGCTCCCACTTCGCATCCTCAAGGGAAAGGATGACTGAAAGATAGATTGATTAACTTTCTGCTATCTCCCCTTCCCACCAAAAAAATAGCCAGCTAAGTCTAACAGAAGCCTACCTAAATACTTATGTTGCTAACAAAAGGGGCACATTGGCAGAAGTGTTGCTTTTGGAGACAAGGGGACAGTTTTGCAGAGCTATGTAATTGAAAAAAATGTTGACCTCTTAGAATACTGAATGCCCTTCCTCTGTGAAATGTCATGAATAAATAAAATCTGAACCGAAAGACACCCCCCCTTTCATCCTGCCTCTAAACAGCTACAATATATATATATACAAGCTCACAAGTTAATAACTAGCTGCAGTTAACATTTTGAGGACCATAGGACTGAGAGATAAGGGCAAAACTATTATTTAAAATGGATCTACTATGGATTATACAACTGGGTGAGGCTGGCATTTTGCTGTTCAGTTTTCTATAACAAGAGCTTGCATTTGCTACACCAGCCACTGTCAGCCAAAAAAAGGAGTTCTGATAGAACCAAGCTTGTATTTGTTTCTTACTCAACCAGTGTTCTAAAATTTATGCCCAAACTTGCCTAAACCCAAGCTGCTTAAAAAAATCCATTCTATACTGTTTTTTCCAGCTTGATATTGTCATAATGGTTTTGAAAATCATAGGTGAGATCATAGGGCTTCTAAAGTGCAGCTACAATATTTGAATATAATTTAAAATGTTCAAACATAGCTTAATGTCTATAAAATAGCAAAAAAAATTCCCCTATATCACAGGAACATTACTTTCATAGATGGTTTCACCCATAAGTATTTACATTGGTCTCAGGTTTTTTTTAAGAATATGATATTGATATGTTCTAATAAGAAAGCTATAATTCACTCAATGAGACATACCATGTCATCACAAAGCTTTGATTGGCAGTTATCTAAACTTGGAGAAAACTCTGCATGTGAGTTGCATATTTATTGTAGCCTCAAAGCTTTCAAGTCTCAAGAGCAAAATTAAACAGAAATCAATCCATTAAAATCCTAGTGCTGAATATATTTTTGAACCTGGTTTACTGCATGTATATTTTAATACAGTAAGGTGAATTACACAGAAAATATCTCCATGGTTGCAACTGCACAAAGCAAATAACATATCATCTACTTAGAAGTAACACAATAAACTATATACACACACAAGTAATCAAAAGTGGGCTTGGTTTGACAAAAGGAGAGAACTTCTCTAAATATAGAAACACTGCATAAGATATTAGTTGTTTTTGTATTCCCTCATTCAGAGACCATTTTGCATAAAGCATTTGGCATTATCGAAAAGGCTTGCACAGTTAATTAGACTATGCTCGCTATTATTTGTACTTTGGTGTGATGTACACAACAGTAAAGGCAAAATCTCCTCATGAGTCAAGTTCAAATCCTGGTGACTCCATGGAACTATTGATGGAATCATTCTGGTAAAAATACAAAAGTGGTGGTTTGCCATTATTTATTTCCAGAATCTTTCTAGAAAAACTGATTTAGAATTTTCTGGTTACATTTTCAAGTATTAACTACTGAAGTTTCTAAAATCAGCCAAACCAAACTTTCTAGAATAGATTATTCTTAGCTAATATGTTTCCATGGTTCCTCATTCTTCAGTACAGTATAATTAGTAAGGCACGAGTACAACATTTTTATAAGTTTTTTTTTCAATTAACAGTTGAAAACTATTGTTTAAATCAGAAATTAGACTTAAATTAAATAATTAGAAAATAATCCAACGATGATCAATAATCAGAAGTTCATTTGTTTCCCTAAATGATCAATCCAACCATTTTTTCACATATGAATATTTTGAGAAACTACAATTTAGTTTAAAAAAATTCTGATGTGTTCTTGGCTGCCACACTGGTGAGAAAAATCCTATAAATCAAAGCAGGTTGCCTATCTGAAGACAAATAAAACGTATTGCTCTGTTTCATAATTTCTGACTATGTGCATCTCTTATAACAAGGTTGCATTCTTGTGCATCAATAAAATACAAAATTTCTTGAGTTGGGCTTAATTCCCAGTTGCTACGTGAACACATCCATGTAGTATTCTTCACAACAATACAGAAGTAGTTTGTCACTGCTTTTGTCTATTATTTATTCTCAGCTTCTCTGACTAAAGCCTTTGGATTTCCAAGGGGTTTCCTATATAAGCATACACCCATATCAACTCTATTTAGCTTTCTGGGAGCAGCAAAGTTCAACTAACGTTCCTTCCTATTTTTGCCATTTATATAATAAGAATAATTAAGTGAATGTTTTAAATCAGGATATATTTTGTAGAGGACATCAAACTCACTGGAGCTGATGTTGATGGGTACATAATGAATCCACATGAACATGCTGGATAATTATGCTCCAATCAAAATCTGTGGAGAAGCAACTTGACAAACCTTCTATTCATCTGGAATCTTTTTTTATTATTATTTATAGATAAATTTCCTTATCAGTATTATGGCTGTATATGGATCTGAGTTGAAAGAACAAAATGTGGTTCTCAGTGTGTATCTTAGGAAATTATAAAATAGGATCTTAGGAAAATATGTATCTGATTTAAGGTGTACCTGACAGGGGTTACATATGTGCCCATGTATATTCCAAATCACGAATACCCTTCCTATCTAGACCTCTGCACAAGTAGAATCATTCTAGAATTATTCTAGTTTTATTTTAACAAAATAATGCCCTATAAATAACTAAAGAATTTGCAATCAGTATTATAAACAGGGATGTAGTACTATAAACAGGGATGGAGTGTTATAAAGAGGAATGGAAACAGAGATGAGTTTCGCCCCCTATAGTTGGCAATGACTAGTGAAATAAATTCCACTGGAACTCCTTTCCTTATTATAAACAAGGAAATACATAATTTGAACCTTTTCTGGTGCATCCATTCTTCCTAGCATTCCCTGGTAAAAAATAAGTATGAAATATTGTCTAAGGTATATTGGACGTGAATAGAATAGAATAGAATAGAATAGAATAGAATAGAATAATTTATTAGCCAGGTGTGATTGGACACACAAGGAATTTGTCTTTAGTGCATATGCTATTATTGTACATAAAAGAAAAGATATGTTCATCAAGAATCATAAGGTACAACAGTTAATGATCGTCATAGGGTACAAATAAGCAATCAGGAAACAATCAATATCAATATAAATTGTAAGGGTAGAAGCAACAAAGTTACAGTCATGCAGTCATAAGTAGAAGGAGATGGGTGATAGGAATGATGAGAAGACTAATAATACTAGTAATGCAGCCTTAGTGAATAGTTTGACAGCGTTGAGGGAATTATTTGTTTAGCAGAGTGATAGTGTTTGGGAAAAAACTGCTTTTGTGTCTAGTTGTCTTGGTGTACAGTGCTCTATAGTGTTGTTTTGAGAGTAGAAGTTGAAACAGTTTATGTCCAGGACGCAAATATCTGGAAATATTTTCACAGCCCTCTTTTTGACTCATGCAGTATACAGATTGGTAGCAATAGTTTTTTTCTGCAGTTCTAATTATCCTCTGACGTCTGTGTCTGTCTTGTTGGGTTGCAGAACCAAACCAGACATTTATAAATGACAGATAATTCCTCTGTAGAACTGTATCAACAGCTCCTTGGGCAGTTTGAGCTTCCTGAACAGAATTTCAGCATAATCCTCCTTGTTAGATCTTTTTTGACTCAGTTATTATCTATTCATTGAAGTCTCTTAATATTATCAATTCAAGGTTGCAATCTCCTGAGTTAGGAAATCTTTTGGATGACTTTCCTGTTTTTATGTGACTGTCTTTTCAATGTCTTTACTATTTCTTGTCTCTTCTAACAGGTTTTTGAAATTCTGTGTTAAGTCCCTTCTTGAAATCATGTCTTTCTTGCCTTTGGCTTGTCTTCTCTTCTGGGCAATATTCACTGTCTGTTCTGCCATCCAGTTTGCTTTATTCTATTTTTGGGCTAATCTCATTTCACATTCATCCTCAAAAATGCCTTTGATTTAATTCCACAGTTCCTCTGGTTCCCTATCAATGGGTTCAAGGCACCAAAGCAGCACTGATGTTTTCTTTGATAACAGTTGGTATATCTCAAGATTGTATTGATAGCTGGTTGACTTTGTTCTTTTGTTTATTCTTGGCTTGGGATTTGCACATGAATAGTTCACGATTTGTTCCTTCTCATCTTTTACATTTTTTAATCCAGCCTTTACTATCTTTTATAAATAACTCAAGGCAGTGAACATATTTGATAATCCTTCTGCCTCCTATTTTCTCCACAACTATAATCCTGTGAGTAGGTTGGCCTGAAAGAGAATGACTGGCCCAAAGTCAACCAACCAGCTCACATGCCTAAGGCGGGAGCCATGGGAGTAGAATTCACAGTTTTCTAGTTCCTAGCCTGGTGACACTACATCGATTTGGCCTCTTGCCACAGTTCTGCTGTAATAATTTACCTCTTCAATTCCTTGTATTAATTATATATTAATTTTATTTCTGTGTGCTCTATCTGGTTATGTCCATGTATAAGTGCACTGTCTTGGATGTTGAAGAATGTGATAGCAAGGAAGAAATCATTTTTTGCCAACAATGTATAAATTGTTCTCCTACTTTGTTTCTATTTTCTAGGGCATATAGTCCAACTACATTTTTATTCTTACTACTTGCAACTCTCCAACCACAAGCAGTGTATCTCACTTGCATGTTTTGTCATTTTCAAATCAACCTTGACTACAAAACTCATCAAGCTCCTTCATCTTTCCTTCCTCTAATCAATGGTTAGAGGAAAACCATTCACTCCTTCTTTATTTTTCATGCCTTGAATAGTAAGTAGTATAATATTCTGATTGAAAGTGCCAAATTCCAGTCCATTTGAATTTGTTGAAGCCTAAGATGACTCCATATATGTTGTTCATTTCTGTGCCTACACTTTAACAATATTTTTAAGGTGGCATTTCAATATAGAACTGGGTTATTAAAGTCTAGTTTGAGAACCCCGGGGGGTAGTCCCTCAAAATCTACTCAGGGACCTGCAAAATCAAAATTATTTGCCAGATACTGGAGATATTTGCAAAAATTTAAAACAATGTCACCATCCTCATTATTATTTTTATTTGTTCAAAATGAATATTTCATTAAAATTTATTTATTATCTAGTGGTTTTAATATTGTTATGTTTACCTGATTCATTACATAAGTATTATACAAATGCAATATATTTTAATTTTTAATTAAAAATTAAACCCACACAAAGAAATGCTCTTTGGGGAGTCTAAATTTTTAAAAGGAGACAGGGTATTGAGAGCAAAGTGTTTATTAAGATGAGCACTGACTATTAGGCAGCTTTGCCTTCGTGGCAGAATCTTATCAAGACAGTCCAGAAGGGAAAGTTTATGTGGGATCTGGCCACCTACTGGTAAGGAAAGAAATTATATGATATGTCTCATTTATTATATTTACGTAAAATAAAAATGAAAGTTTCCTCCAAATCAATATAATTTGAAATGAAGGGGAGGGGGAATCTTAAGATTCTCAGGCAATACAGTAATGGACACTTTTTTAAAAATTAGATTCTTTTGGCAGGATGATATCTTGAATTTAAAGAAGTCTTTCTTTCAGGTAAATATCTAGCTGTTCATCTGACTATTATATAAAAGTCTTGAGTTTAAAGTAACCTTATAATGGTTCCAAAAGCTTTAGAGCAATCTACAATTAGGGGAAACATTTCTGGGAAAGGGGAGGAGTAAACGCTCAAAAATGGGTTGGAAAGACAAAGATAACTATAATCATTTCAACATGAACAGTGAAGAGTTCTATGTCATAATGTATATCAATATTTTTTCATAGGCTGATATTCAAATTGTTCAGTATTGTTTCCCAGATTTGGAAAATGTATAGAACCATATTTTCATGACATATTGCATTAGGTCATGAAAAACTAGATGGGATTATGAAATCAAGTGTAATGGGCTGTGGGCTTTTTAAATTGAAATGTATAAAAGCATAAACTCTGTAACATATGAACCATATGTAGTATATAAAACATATGGTCAATATTACTGTCAATATTTCCAACAAATCAATGTTTGGCTTAAGTATATCCTTCAGAATCTTATTGTTACGATTCAAAATTTATTGTGGGATTTAAGTTACTAGTTTAAACTCCTAGAGACAAAGATAATATTTTGAAATAATGTTCTTAATCCAACTGAGGTTTCTGGATGTACATGATAAAGTAAGATCCCATTGGAATTAATTTCATTCTTGCAGAAAGACTTGCAGTCACATCCATGGGAACTTGTTTAAAGGAATTATAACTCTGGCCTAAAGTAAATTATATCTCAAGGCATTGTGCAAATTGATACATCTTCTATCAATTTGAAGACCTAACAGCGCCCTCTATGTCCATAGCAGGGGGATTTTACACATCACTAGTTCCAGCCGAATCATTTTAGTTAAGATAACAAAGAACAAAAGTTCGCCTTTAGAAAATTATTTAGCAAAAATAAATATAGGACATCAATGAAGACTTACAGAAGGCTTCTTTTGTATGCAAAAGTTTTATTGGGTTTTATATTTTTTACAGTTTAGGGTAGGGTAAATGGAACAGTAAATTTTTAATACATCAGTGTGAATTCAAGGTATCAAATAATAATAAATTATTTTCTTTCACTTTGAACGGATATTTCTTTTCATAACAATAATTCATCATATTTAAATCATTCATTGACTCTTATGGTTGCAGCTATTCTTATTTCTCTTTGCATCCCTTGTCGGGCAGTTATTGAGTTTGCTTATTTTTTATCTTGAGATCTCATTCGCCTGGGTGACTGCCCCGCTCCCTCCTCCCATCGGGGGCCTGGCTTCCCCTCCGCTTCCACTTATATCATCATCAATTCCTCCTACGGCTCCTGTAATCTCCTCCTTTAGTAGGGATTGATGCTCCTTCACAAAGGCCTCCGCCTCTGCAGTTGTGTTAATTCTTGTTTTGTTCCCACCCCAGATGATCAGTAATCCTTCTGGCATTAATCATCTGAACATGACCCTTTTAAGATACAGTTTATTAGATAAAAAATATTTTCTTCTTTTGTTCCGTATCTTTTTAGGAATCTGTTTGAGAATATGTATCTCCTTGTCTCTGTATTTCAGCGCCCTCCCCCCCTTTGAGCACTAAGAATTTCATCTCTGGTTTTTCTCCTTAGAAATTTTACATGTATTTCTCTCGGGACATTATGTGTTTTAGCATAATTTGAATTGACCCTATAGGTCTGATCAATGTCCCAGTAAGTCTGTTCTTTATCTTTCCCCATAAATTCTGCTAACATAGTACTCATCAATATTTTAAGATCTTCACCCGTTTTCTCTTCTATATTTTGAAATCTAAGGAAGAAAGACATTCTCTCTAACTCAATACTCAATAGTGCATTTTCTAAATCCTGTTTTTCCTTCTGGATACCACTCACCTCCCTTTCCAACCCCTCCGTCCTTCCCTCCCCCCAAGTTTTTGTTTATTTTCCTCTGTGAGCTGCTACACATTTTTGAGTTCAGTCTTAAATCCTGCAAGGTCCTTTCTTATGTCTTCTTTCATGCCAGCCATCTCTTTTCTCAATGTCTCTTGTCCTTGTTTCATGTCCACAATAATATTTGTCTGACCTTGCTTCATATCAGTCTGCCCCATCTGCAATTTTTCAAACATCTGTAATTTTTTGCATGTCCATTTCCCCGACCCAGCTTTTTTCTGTTGTAAAAGTGACAATTTAGTTTGTGTACTGGGACTGGGTGGTGCCGTGCTGGGGCCTGTTGCTGGTGCCGCTTTCCAACCCATTGTCTTTTGACCTCATGACATTTTAGTGTAGTGCAGCACTCTTACAGAAAAAAACCTTTTCTTTCCAGTTCTTCTCCTTCTCACTACGGGGTATGGAAAGGCCTGGGGCCATTCCAGGGAAATCACAGAGTCCAGAAGTTTTAAATCCAATTGAGTCAGTTCACCAATTCACTTATGAGAACAAAGATATAAATTTTGGTGAAGTTCCAGCGCTGTCCACAGAAGGGCGCCTCTCACAAAAACTATTCCATTTGTGTTTTCATGCCGATCTCTCTACAACCAGGAAGCCATGACAGGAAGTGATGCAGCTTTCTCTGTTTATAAAGAAGCAGAGAATCCACCATTGTCCGTCTCCCAGAGGGGGAGCAAGCCCGGCTACCAAGCCTCTTTTAAGTAATTCAGTTAGCGGCCCACTCCAACCTCTACCCGCATTGGTCTGCTTTTCAAATCACTCTTCGTTCCCCTGTCCAAGGGAACTCACCAAAACTGCCGCCGTATTCCTCCGTATTCTGGAGGGGGGTAAAAGCCTCCTCCCTCCTATCGCCTTCCCGTTCTGCTGCTCACTGCATATTTTGCAATTTCTCTTTTCCATCGCCCTTCTCATTTATTTTTCACACTGCCTTTGTGCCTGTTGTCCCTCCAATGAGCAGGTGGCTAATGGCACACTCGGTTGTGAGGCTGCTCGCCACTCGCCTCCCGGTGCCTCAGGCGAGGCTGGACAGAGCCCCCTATGACCGCTGTCGTTCTGGGGGTTCCCGGCAAGCCGCCCCAACGGCAGGCCATCTCTTCAAGACAGCCTTTGCCCCACAGGGCCCACCGGGAGGACGATACTAGATGCCGGGGCAGGAGCTCGCCCCAGTTGTGTCTGTTTCCTTCCACTCCCGGAAGTGAAGTCTAAGATTTACAGAAGGCTTCTGTCACAGAATGAAGAAGTACTAGGACTGGGGAAAATAGCAAGACAACTTGATTTCCGATTGAATTTTAACAGCAGTGGAATATTCTGCAAGAAGTTTTAAACATGGGCTTCATTAAAATATAAAATTTTGAACAGGAAATACAGTCAACTTATGACTATAATTGGGATTAGAATTTCCATTGCTAAGCAAGGTGATAATTAAATGAGTTGCACCTGATTTTATGACCTTTTTGCTAAGTTTGTTAAGCAAACCTCTGCAGTTGTTATGTAAACCATTTGGTCATTAAACAAATCTAGCTTCTCTGTTGACTCTGTCAGAAGCTGACTGGGAAGGTCACAAATGGTGATCACATAACCCTGGGATATTTCAACCATCAAACACATGCGAGTTTCCAAGGACCCAAATTTTCATCACATAACCGAAGGGATGCTGCAACTGTGAGAATTACTTGTAAGCCACTTTTATGGGTGCAGTTACAACTCTGAGCAGTCATTAAATTAATGAGGATTCCTATACTGAAAAGGATTTGTCGAAACTATAATCTTTTTGAACAAGATATAGATACATAAATATCCATACTGTTTCTACACAGACACATAAATACACATCATGCTATTTCCATTTGGCATAAACAACACGATGCAAAAGAAAGAAAAGCAGTAAGAAATTGTAAGCCACAGAAATTGTCATGTTTTTCCAATGACTGCCTAAAAACAAAAACCTAGTTTACGCACTCTGCTTGGTATAAAATCACACTGTACTTCCCAAAATTTTGCTCATTGTGACCTCTTCCACAGTTTCAATCAGAATTCTGTCAAACATCTTCTCAGACATAATTTAACAATCTAGTCTCCCTGTAATTTTTACATTCATTTTGTTGGCTTTCCTTTTGTATAAGGAAACAATAACATCATTCTTCCAATAGTTTTTACATACATATTAAGCAAGATACACACATCCACTCCTTAGACAAATTGCATTCATATGTGGACATTTCTCCAGTTATATAATCTACTTCTGAGCTTTAACTGTTATCAACATTCTCGCAGCAATTATGACTTGTTTTTGTCCAGTTATCTTGGGCATTAACAGCTATAGTGCTTTTAATTTTACTTTTTTGCATTTCACTATCATCTTCCTATAAACTATAAATATAAAATACTTACCGTATTCCAGGATTCCCTCCTTCTAATTTAATCTCGTATCATTTCATCACTTTTATTTTTCATTCCCCTCTTCTTCTGATCCACTTCAGTTTGAGCTCTTAAAACTTTACCATTCCTTGCTTTCTGCACCTAGCTTGTGTCTTTTTTACATATTATAACTTTTTTTCTCATTCTATTTTTATAATTCCTTATATGAACTTTTCTCATTCACAACCACTTTTGCTTTCATATTCACAAAACATTTTTCCATACTTTCCATTAGTGTAATTTCTCAGCCTTTTGGGATAGGTGAACAAGTTGGAGGAAGGCAGGCACACACTGCACATGAATCAGGTGAAACCAGGGGAGGCCTAGGGAAAGCTGACATACATACAGTACATATGTCATACATATGAGATTAGCAGTGATATAGATAAATGAGAAATGTAGCTACTAAGTAAAAAGAAAACCCAATGCATGCAGCAATATTGCTTTTGAAAAGTGAATCCAAATTCTAGTCTGTCAAAAAACAAGTGTTTAATATCTCTTGAGATAAACGTTTTCAGTAAACAATCAAATAAAAGGAAATCTGTTTCCACAAAACAGAATTTAAAAAACCTAAAAAACAGATACTAAACAGAAAAACAGAAAAGTCTGTTTTACATAGAGCTAGTGAATAGCAAGCCTCGTTGCCTCTCCTCAGATAACATATACTAAGCCAAGATTTGTTTAACTACAGTTTATTAATTAAAGCCTATTTGTCTGTAATGAGTCAACACAATAAATCATGGTTTATGAATCACAATAGCTAGATTTTATATATTAAACTTTTATAACTAATCATAATAGGCAGGGAGGGGTTTTATTTTATTTTAATCATTTTAATCATTTTAATTTTAAAACATATATTGTAATGTTGTTTAAATTCTGTAAACCGCCCCGAGTCTGAGGAGATGGGGCGGTATATAAATCAATCAAAAAAAAAAAAAGTTCTGGACTTCTCAGAGACCTCCATCTGACTCCTTTGGAAATAGAATGTTGAAATAGATGGATTTTTGGTTTAAGAAATGTATCTGTAGCTATTGGTATCTGGCAATTAATATGGTAGAGTAGACATTCTTTCCTCTAAAGCTGAAACAGCAAGGTAGCTCCGTTGATTTTGAAGTTGCCGAACATCAGACCCAAAACAATTGCCTAATCCTACCAAGTAAAACAGGATACCATGATCAACAGTACCACAATTTTTTACTCTGTGATATAACCCTGAAATAACATGGAAGATTGTCAGGCGGTGGCACGTAAAATTTGACAAAGAATATTTAAGAGCAAGTGAACTTGTCTGAGTAGGAAATGGCTTTCCCTCAGCACTATCCTAGTCATGTTTCTATGTCAGCAATTGTACTGTATCTTCCTCAGACTTGCCAGTGCTCTATAACCTTAAAGTTTGGGTTAGTTTCAACTAGTAAGAAGCCTTTTGGAATATTTTTCTAAAGGATTATTCCTGTTTATTTACATTTGTATGTTCTGGATACTTGAAAAAATATCTCTTTTCTTCCTTCATTCTTTCTACTGGTTAATAACTACAATAAAGTCATTTGACTTGAATATCACACTTACATTGAAAGGAAGGGGAGGGAGTCATAGTCTGGTATTTTTCCAGACAAGCTTTCCACTTAGATAGCTAAGATAGTGGAGACACAATGTAGCTCTCTTGTTATTTATTGGTCAAAATGCACCTGCTTCTAGGTACAAGGACACATGGGGTGTTTTGGCAACTTTTACCTAGATGGTTTTCTGAAATGTATCAGGAACTATCATAAAAAAAATGGTATTAAACATGTTTTTAGGCTACTGGTGAAAAAGGCAATCCCTTGGTAGAAATAGCACAGAGGAAAGATAAATTCTTTGTCACTTGGTTAAATAGCACTTGATTTTCCAATAACCTGGACAGATTCAATACATACAAAGTTAATTATCACCTTAGTGCCTTAAAACACCCTGATATTTAAGGTATAACTAGCCTTCTATTCTCAGTCCCAATTCTTTCTTTCCAATTATCTAAAGGAAATACGACAACCATTCAATCCTGCTTATTTAATTAGGGGTGCCTTGCTTGCAAGGACAAATGTACGTTTGTCGTTCCAAATCAGAAAGATATAGTCATAAATGCTGGCTGAAAGGAAAGCGAGTGTTGACAGGATGAAGTATCTTAGGTGTTCATTTTTCCCCAGCAAGGCTTTCCAAAGCACATCCAAAATTACACTGAAATGACCTACTTCATTTTGCCGCCATGGCAACTGCACTGGATTTCCGGTGAAAAATCATCTGCCGCCTGTACAAGCAGCCCACCTGCAAACAGTACAGGACAAAGTACTCACAGTTCAAGACAAGAAACAATGGCTGGGCAGGTGACAAACTGAAGATTCTATATACAATAAAGGCATGTCCGGGTGATGTTTGACAGTAGTCCATGACATGAATTAATGTTTGAGGGTGTGTAATACAGGGGTCCTCAAAACCTTTTGAACAGGGGGGCGAAATTCCGATATTTTTTAATCAGAAAATAACTACAGGCCTAGCTAAGAAAGTGAAACAAGCAGTTTAGACACACTCTTGCGATTGATGATACCAACCCAGACGCACTCTTGAATGCACACATGAACCTTGTGGTCATCCATCCATCCATTTTCTATAGCTGCCCATCTCAACCAAGGACTCTAGGAGGTTGACAATTCTAAAACCGTACAACAGTTAAAATTAGAAACAATGAAATAATAAAAATATCCAGAAAAGGAAAGGCAATGGTATGGTAATAATAATAATAATAATAATAATAATAATAATAATAATAATAATAATAATAATAATAATAATAATAATAAT
>JANHFP010005118.1:0-19760 GCA_032468135.1 Calamaria suluensis
GGTGCAGCCAGGCTGCCCTTTAGATCAGGGTTCTCCAACCTTGGCAACTTTAAGACTTGCTGGCTGAGGAATTCTGGGTGTTGAAGTCCACAAGTATTAAAGTTGCCAAGGTTGGAGACCTCTGCTTTAGATCAAGTGGTAGAATTTTATCTACTGTAAAATCTCTGTGAGAAATGAATTATCAGTATGATACCATCATAGTGTTGGAATGGGCAAATGTTACAAAAAATGTTAATTTCACAAATCCACAAGAAATTCTTTCCGGCCATCAGTTCTATCACGTGTAGAAAACAAAGGCTCTTCGTTCAATTACGGCGGGGGGGGGGAATCCGCAGACGACTCCAAATTGCGTATTACGACTTCCCCGGCGACTCTCCCTTTGCGCCTGCGCAGCTCCGTTTTCCTGTGACGAAGCGTTTGCAGGCCAGGTACCCGCTGTCGGGTCGCGAGGGCGGTGCGCCTGCGCGGGGATTTGGGCTGAGGGCGGGGCCGTGACCACCTTGGCAGATTCCCTTTGCCACGTACGGCGGCGGCGGTGGCGGTGAGTAGCGGGGACTCTGGGCCTGCGTAGCTGAGGGGGGCGCTGCCCATGACCACCTGGTGTGTTAGAAGAGCCCAAATCGAGGCGACCAGGAAATCATGGCCTTGTTTCGAATGGGCGCGGCCGAGCTGCTTTATATGTGTTATGTGGGGGGTTGGGAGTGTTTAACCGGCCGGAGGATCGCGAGTGGAAAAAGAGGGAAGCCCGGTCGAGACTTCGCCCTTCCATTTTTTTTTCTGGTGAAAAGGAATGAGGTAGTTGAGCGCCGGTCAGCTGCTGCCACTTCCTTGCGCCCGGTTCCCCTCTCAGCGTTTCAGGCACAAAGGCGAGCAGCCTCGTCGGCCTGTTGCGACCAAGCGGGGGAAACTTATCGGGCGCAGTGCATTATTCTGGGGTGTCACCTTTAAAGGGAGAAAGATCTGTGCTTGGAAAGCTGTTTTTGTTTTTTTTTTTTGAGGGGGGCGGGCATTCCCTCCCCTCCCCTGTCCGATGCTGGAAACTTTACAACGAGCAGTTTATATCTCTCAGATATATATATATATCTAGTGAGAGAGATTGAAATCTATCTATCTATCTATCTATCTATCTATCTATCTATCTATCGATATAGAGATACAGATGTTGAGACTCTAGAAAGAGTGCAGAAAAGAGCAACAAATATGATTAGGGGGATTGAAGTCTAAAAAGGAATGAAGGTTGCAAGAATCGAGAATCTCTTGTTTAAAGAAAAGAAGGACTAGGGGTGACATAATAGCAATGTTCTGATATCTCAGGGGCTGCCACAAAGAAGCTATACTCTACTGAGAAGTGTTCAATTTTTAATTTTTTAAATTATTCCTACCATGAAGTTGTAGTGCAATTAAGTTACTTGGTTGGAATTGAAGAGCTATATGCTAAATATACTCAAATGGATGACAGGGGGTATTTTTCATATGAGAGTAGTCTTAAAATATTTTAAGAGTCTGATAGGATTGGGGCAGACTGTACATATTGTGAAATAATACAGTAATAAATTTAGACTCTCCTTGGACCACCACCTAGAGGCTTTTATTAAAATAATTGCTTTATAAACCTTCAAACTGAACCAGAGGTAGTCCTCGAGGTACGACCACAGTTGAGCCCAAAATTTATGTTGCTAAGTGAGAGTTGTTGAGTTTTACCCCACAACGTTTTACAACTTTTCTTGTCACAGTTGTTAAGTGAATCATTGCAGTTCTTAATAACGGCTATTAAGTGCATCTGGCTTCTCCATTGACTTCACTGGTCACAAGGTCACAATAGTTGATTACCTGATCCTGGGACATTCCGACCGTCATAAGTATGAACCAGTTGCCAAGCATTCTAATTTTCACCATGTGACCATGGGGATGTTGCAGTGCTTGTAAATCACTTTTTTCAGTGTTGTAACTTTGAATGGTCACTAAATAAATGGTTGTAAGTCGAGGGCTATCTGTAAAGCATTCATCACTATAAAGCTATCATTACAGGTAGTCTATGACTTACAACCATTCATTTAGTGACCAAAGTAACATGAATGATGATACGACTACCAGTCCTCATACTTACAACCAACATAGCATCACAATGGTCACATGATCAGAACTCAGACACTTGTCAATCAGCATGTATTTACAATGGTTGCAGCATCTTGGAGGGGGTCTTTTTTATGACATTTCCAGCCAGCTCAAGCAAAATCAGTGGGAAAAATCAGACTTGCTTAATGACCACATTCACCACATGACAACTGCAGTGATTTGCTTAACGGCTCTGGCAAAAAAGGCCATAAAATTGGGTACAACCCACTTAATTGCCTACCTTAACAAATGATATTCTTAGTCTCAATTGTAATTATAGGTTGAGGAGTACCTATAATTCCTTAACATGTGTACAGTACACGTCTTACATGTCTGGAAATATACAGTTGCTGATCTCAGTGAGACTTATTCTTAGATAAGTGAATATAGGATTCTAGGGCAACATGTAGTCCCAAATTATCTGCCTTTAATGGAAATTGCAATAGAAGCAATCCTCACTTGTAAGTTTTTGGGTGTCTTTTGATCACAAATTAAACTCAAAGGATGGCATTTAGAGTAATAATAAAAGGTTCCAGAGCATTACTTAATTTGATATAGCAAACAAAAATAGTAAGTTTTATGGCATCTTAAATATCGGTAGATTCTTATGGAATATCTTTTAATGATGATTCTGAAATAGATATTGGGTTTTTAAAATTACTGTATGCCACTAAAATTAGCTCATTTATACTTTCCTGTTGTACAATATAATTGTTAGATTACAAACAAAAAGATGAAATAGAAGAAATGTAGAAGATTCTGTAGTCAGTAAACAAATAATACAGTATTTTAAAAATACATTTAGGGGAACTATTTCTAAATGTTGTTTACATTTGGATCTTTAAAATATATGACAATAGTAAGAATAAGTTGGTGTTTTTTCAAGACAAAGAACTAATAAATTTTATAGATTAACTCTATTTTATGTACAAACGATGGAGATTAGATCCCAAGTAAGAAATAATTCCTGAATATCTGAAAGTTTTTTATTTCTCTGTCACATAAAGTCAGAAATTATGTTCTTGGGGCTGTAACATTGCATGATAGTTGCTCCAACTTAAAATATGTATATTAACCAATAAAGATTTCATTAAAAAATATCAATTTGATTTAAGCTTATTCTTCAGTTCATCTAAATAGCAGCAGATGGTAGCCTCTTTCTTGTTTGCATCAAACAATTTTGCTGAGTTATGCTTGTCACTGCATTATACAATATTTATTTTGTAATGCACTGAGCCCATCAAGCAGCTGGTCTGATTGTTATTGCTAGGGGACTGGGGGTTATTTGTTTGTACTGGCTTTTATTTTGAAACAAATTGCTTATATTTTCCCTCACTTCCTCTTTCTCCCTTGCCATTGTGTATGATACTTTTATCAAATCAGGGTAATGCAATACAATATATTCAATAGCTTTTGGATTTATTGTTCCTCATACTGTATGTCATCTGCTGAATGAGATCCTCTGTATTCTCCTTTCCTGTCCTCCAACATAGGCAAAATTCATTCAGAATTCTGTTCACTTGAGAGATGATAACAAAACCTAACTTAATGTTTTGTTGCAGATATTGTGCACTACTGCCTATTTTGCTAATCAGCACTGCATGGCGGGGCATCTGACATCCAGCTGAAAGTAAAAATAATTATTCTTTTGGGAACCAGTGCAAAACAGGTAACTTACACATTTGATATTTTTATAGGACTTATCAAAGTATAAAGTATTGTAAAGTTAGACTGATTCCTCTTTTTTATGATGATGATATGCCATTTGTAAAATGAGCTCCAACTCTTTAAAATAGCTGATTTTATCTAAAGTAATTGAAACATTGTTTTCATTATCCCGTCAATATTAATCTCTTGATCCTTCATGGGAATCTCTTGATCCTTCATGGGAATCAAGACAAAAATTGTGAGATTTCACATTATGACTCCAGAAATCTTGCAAAATAAGAATCTCCCCATAACATTTCTGAATCTTTTTAAATCTTTCTTTTAGAAAGGGAAGTTTAAATGCTTACAATGGATATCTTGGTGCCTGTGTCACTCTTGTCAATAATGTACTGCGCTATGCTATTTATGGTTGACAAATCTGCAATTGTCCCTTATAATCTTTCCTGTGTCTATATATTCCTATTAATAATGCCCTGCCATTTATTTTTACACATATATCAACACACACATTCACACACACACACACATATATAGCAGGGGGGAGACGTTCCTTCTTACCATACTGTATTTTGTATTTTGATTAAATTGGTAGATATTCATGTTACTAATCCAGTTTTATATTTCTGTAAGGAGACCTGTAGTAACTATGAACGGCCAACTGGATTTGAGTGGAAAGCTTATAATTAAAGCTCAGCTGGGTGATGATATTAGGAGAATTCCAATTCATAATGAGGATATCACATATGATGAGTTGGTGCTGATGATGCAGAGAGTTTTCAGGGGAAAACTGCTGAGCAACGATGAAGTTACAATAAAATATAAAGATGAAGGTAGGATGTTTTTACCTTCCATTTTCTAATGTTGTCTAATAATGAAAAATTAATGGAAGTCTTCAGCTTTTGCTTTTTGGAACACGTTTTTTCAAGTGCATGCAAAGCTATGAAATTACAAAACAGAACAATATCAGTGTAATTAGATATTTCTTAGTTACATTGAATCTTACATTCTATAGTTACTATATGATAGTATGATTAAATTGCAACAGTTTCTATAGGAAGTAATACTTGTATGTATCTCTTCCTTTGTTTTATCTTCTGTGTGGGGGTGGGGGGATTGGCCACATGTTTGAAACCAATCTAAAATGGCCATTTGCCTTAAAATGATGCAAGTTTTATAGGCAAGTATGAAAAATGCAGAACTAAGATTTAGGAAATAGTGACATAGGAAAGGATTTATAATATGAATTTCATCCAGTGGAGTGGACTTGTATTGGAGAGGCAGGTAGATGAAAGAAATATAACCTGTCCTTGAAAAATCTTTTGGGCAGTGATGAAGACACTTATAGCATTCTCAATTGGAGATTTATATAGTCCTACCTTGCTACAGTTAGCAAAGAGTGATATGTGAATCCCTGAAGAGACAATAGTTAATGTAGTAAATACAAATTCTGACCTATATGTATGCAGTTTTCATAATTTTAAATCTGAATAGAAAGCCTCAGATAGTACTCAGGTATATATTATCCAAACTTCCTCTTGTTTAACACTAACCAGAAGAAAACACAAACATTTTCTGGTTTTTGTTGGAACAGTAATATAGCTTACACATTTCATAAATGATTCAGAAGTACTTTACAGCTCTTATAAATGAAGTATTTTTACAGACACCTTTGTTTATAGGTTTTCCTGTGTTTGAAAGAAGCAGCTGTTTCCATGGAATAATTAAAGAATTGCATTTATCGTGATGATTATAATAGCTTTTTAATAATTTACATAGAAGCCTGAAAAACTATATACTTCAATAAATGGCAGAGAGATATTCCGCTTGTACTAGAGCCCAAACACTTCTTTCAAATTATTTTCAACCTAGGCACAGCTCAGTTAAATGCCATAACCTGAGTGGTTGCATTTTGTAATTGTTGCACCTTGTATAAGCTTAGTGGTAACTTCTTATCAGTATTGATTGGCAGTAATTGCAACTTGGAACATTATTATGGTTATAGCACAGCCTTAAGTATTATATATCCAAGGTACCTATTTGCAAAGTTATTACGTCTTCTCTGCGAGCTGCACTGACTGCCTTTTTTACTTCTGGTTGTTGGCAATCACCTTTAAAGCCCTTGATGGCATAGATACAGGTTACCTGAAGGACCATCTCATCTCAAAGAGATTGGTTTGCCTTACCCATGCTAGCAGATGAGGCAAGCTTGCAGGCTCCATTGGCCAGAAGATGTTTTAAAATCTATATGTCACAAAGAATCTTCATGATAATGAAGCTTCCCTACTGCTACTTGAAGAATACAGAATAAAGCCTTGGAACAAGTTTTGACAGCACTTCAACTCTGCCTGTGCTGCCAGGTTTTATTCTATTCCTGCCCTCTCCCGGCTGCTTTCTATCTTTTGGAAATAGATTTTTAAATGACTGACATTGATATGTGATGCTTTTTTTTTTTGAAAGTTGTATCTTATTCCTCATTCTCCTTAATTAACAGATGGAGATCTTATAACAATCTTTGATAGTTCAGATCTTTCCTTTGCAATTCAGTGCAGTAGAATCCTGAAACTGACACTGTTTGGTAAGTAAAAATATTGTTTAAAGTTGCTTGATACTTTTTTAAAAAAATTCCTTGGTAATAAATTTTTCTTCATTCCCAAGAAATCATGTACCTGTTTTCCCAAAAATAAGACATCCCCTGATAATAAGCCCAACTGGGGCTTATTATCGACTGTATGAGCTAAAAAAATCTTCCCTGAAAATAAGTCCTCCCCGAAAATATTTAAGTGCAGAGCTAGAAATCAGGTAAGATGGCAAGAGGAGGCCCATCTTGTTCCGTGCTCACCCAAAAAAATAAGACCTTCCCGAAAATGCTTATTTTGGGGTTTAAAAAAACCTATAAGACAAGATCTTATTTTGGGGTAAACACGGTAGATGGTACATATAATTTGTTCTGAAGAAGTTAATAGACAGTGTATACAAGCTATAAGATTTTAAGACTATTTTGTCTTTTCTTGTGAAAACTTACTAGTGTGGTATCTGTTTTATAGTTAATGGGCAGCCAAGACCGCTAGAATCAAATCAGGTAAAATACCTTCGCCGAGAACTGATAGAGCTTCGCAACAAAGTGAATCGTTTATTGGATTGCTTAGAACCACCTGGTGAGCCAGGACTTTCTGCTAGTCTGCCTGAAAATGGTAAGTGGATCATTGTTACTTAAAAATGGATTGATGTGGATGCCCCTTCTCAAAAGCTATGCTTGCCTAGAAATGTGAAAACATTCCAGGGTGGAAATGCTCTGTTCCCTAAACACCCTATTCCAGCCTCATTTGTCACTTAGTTTATTTAAAATATTTATATGACTACCCATCTTAAAATGAGAGCTCTGAGTACAATAACAGAGTAAAAAGAAAACACAGCCCCATAAACTCTCCTAATGCAACCTATAATACTCTCATCCATTTGGTTCTATGTTATGGTGCCTTTATGTTTTTTTTTTAATAAGTAACTCAAAGTGGCAAACATGTATGCCTCTTCCTGTTCTTACAACAGCCCTGTGAGGTGGGTTGGGCTGTGGGATAATAAATGGCCAAGATCACCTAGGTGGCTTTTGTGTCTGAGGTGGGACTAGAAGGCTCAATCTCTTGGATTTTAGGCCAGCCCATTAAACACTACATCAAGTGGCCTTGCCTTTCTTAACAGATGTATTCTGACTGCAAAATTGGTTTGAATTATGTGTTTTAGGTGAGGACTGAATGCTTTTCACAACATGGAATCATTTCTAATAAGGTCCAATTGAAATATTTTAGCTTTGGAGTTTTGACCTTGCAACTTTTTGTGCATTGCTGTAATTGTTTGAAGTCTGTAAAGTTTAGGCTTGTTACCTAACAGTGTTAAGTGCTACTGTAATCTCAGGCTTCTGAAAATTTCCATCTCTGTTGCAGATGTTGCAGAGGGTAGGGAAGACAAGCATACTAGTGGCGATTCAACTGTGAAGCCGTCTACTCAAGTTATAGCAGCAAGTATGTCTGCTTTTGATCCATTAAAAAATCAGGATGAAATCAACAAAAATGTCTTGTCAGCATTTGGGCTGACAGATGATCAGGTGTCGGGTAAGAACATATATTTTATTGAAACTGTTGCTGAAGTCTGCTCTTTCAGAATTGGCCAGGCATATGGCCATTTCATAGATAGTACAGGCAGTCCTCACTTAAAGGCCAGGTGCTTAACAGCACAGCCTTCGAAAGAGTGCTTTATGGCCTGTATAGTACTTCCGACCATCACAAAAAAAAATCTCTCCTTCTCCCCGCCTGCCTCCCCCCCCCCTCTGACTCTCTCTCACATACACACATACATTCATGTGTTTGCAGTCTGGGTGCTTGGTTCCCTGCTTACATTGCCAAGCATCTTGTGATCACCATTTGCAATCCCCTCTACTGGCTTCCTCAGAACGCCAGTGGGGAAGCTGACAAGGAAAGTTGAAGCTACTACCACTTCTCAAGGGGACTCACTGATAGGGAGAGAAGCCACAAAGACAAAGGGAGATAACTATAAGGATGTTAGCTTGGTGCATTTGCTGAACAACTACAACCAGGAGTGCTGGAATCAGGTTCGCTGAGCGCAGTATTTATGTGACATCTTGCTTAACCAAGATTCCATACCAATTGTGGTTGTTAAGTGATAGCTACTTGTACAGGAAGGAATTTCAGATTTTTCACATTAATTATTTTTACTCCCCCAATGGAACTGAAGCTCCATATTCTCTTTTCCCTCCCTTCAGTGTCTTTTATCTAATATACTTCTTTCCAACTTGAATTCAGTGCAAGACTATATCTCTTAAGTAGACCACCAAGTATACATTTGAACTATATGCAGGTAGTCCTCAACCACCATTCATTTAGTGACTGTTCAAAGTTGTAGTGGCACTGAAAAAGGTGACTTATGACTAATTTTCACACTTAACAAACCTCACAGCATCCACGTTATCACGTGATCAAAATTTAGATGCTTGGCAACTGGCATGTATTTATGACAGTTGCTGTGTCCTGGGATCATGTGATCATCTTTTACAAACTTCTGACAAGTCAAAGGGGAAGCCAGATTCTCTTAACAACCATATTGCTGTTTGTGATTCATTTAACAACAAGATGGTAAAATGGGACAAAACTCAATAGCTGTCTCGCTTAGTAACAGAAATTTTGGATTCAGTGAGGATTACCTATGATCAATTGTTGCACTTAAACTGGAGGCAACAAGGTTCAAGTTTACACTTTGCTTACTTCATGATTTTGGATCCGTTATTCTCTCTCAGTCTAAATCACATCATAATTACTGTATTAGTTTACTAGGAGCATAACTAGGCCTGTACAGATTTAAGCATTTATCTGTTAACATTGATTGAATTTTAAGCAATGGAAAGTGATGGTTTAGTAGGCAGTCACAATCAGTTCATAATAGCTGTTAATAACATACTCAGGGATTACCTTGGTTTACATAAATTTGACTTTCAAAATCTGGAAAGTCTGAATTTCTGAACAGCAACAGTGACAATATATTAACCTCACACCTGAAGATTAATAGCTAAAAAAACACAATAAGGAATTAAAAATGGAAAATTCAGACTGTAGATAAATTTTTTTGCATGCTAATAGCAGTGTTCAATAAATGATCAATAATTGCTACTGCATAGTAGATACATATGGCTACTTGTTACAGAAATATCCCTGAGGTTTAGTGGAAAGATAAAGCTGCAGCATTGATTGAATGGATTCATAACTGTTCAGTGTGCTATGAAGTAGATTGGATTCAATTAGCTTGGAATAGACTGTTAAAAATAAGTTCCAGTTAACTTCAATACCAGTTAAATCTTTTAATGTGATTAATATCTGAATATGATGTTTAGAATCTCCTCCTTTGGATGCATTCCAGAATCTGTCTGTAACAGTAATTAATTCAGCATTATAAGGTACATTATAGGAAGTTAATATCAGTTGGTGTTGGTACTACTCTGAATAACTCTGAAACATAATTATTTTTGGCTAAGCTAATGATCAAAACAGCTGAGACAATTTGGTCAGTATCAAGACAGTAACACTACTATTTGAGTTTCAAAAAGTAATATAAGCAAACAGCAGATGGCAGCATTTTAAAGCAGATATAACATGACAGCACTTAAATTTAAAAGTGAATTTTAAAATGTGATTTTTGAAGTATACAATTGTACTACCTTAAATGTACAGAAATTGCTAAGTTGGAATCTAATAGCGTATTTGCATAGTATTGGAGAGATTATTTGCATTATTTAAAATAACATTTCTCTAAGTTGTGAAATATGTATTATATTCCCAATCTTATAACTTTTCTTATGGCAGTCATTAAGTAAACAATTGTTAAGCGGATGCCACATTTGTTAAGCAAAATAAGTATTCACGAAGTAGTATTTTTTCTGAAAATGAAAAAAAGCTGTTTTTCTGCAAAAACTGTCACAAAACACATTCCCAGACCTGAAAACCCTGGGTATTATTTCCAGAAATCCTCCAAAAGTAATCATTGAGTAGAGATTTCTAAGTGAAAGAAGGGGAAATTGCACAGGAAATAATATTACCTATATTTAATTAATTTGATTTAAAAGAAACGAAAGTTATGTGAAATTGAATTTTATTTCAATGGGTTTCATGTGTGGTTCCTACTCTTTTTTTGAGTAGGAATCCAGTCATCCATTCAAAGGCTAACTAGAAAGCTATGCATTTCTGATGCAAGGAATTAATTGTGTTACCGTTCTGCAGCTATCTTAGTGTATGTTTTTTTTAAAATTTGCATCCCACATTTATAATGAAAGTAAGAACATTGGATTCCAGAAGGCATAGCAGATTATTGCTCATTATTTTGTTTTCAAAATATTTTCATTTCCAGGGCCACCCACTGCCCCTGTGGAGGAACGTTCAGGAACACCAGACAGCATCACTTCTGCATCCTCTGCAGCCCATCCACCGTGTGTTCAACCACAGCAACCATCATATGGAGGATCTCAGCCCCAAACTGGTCAAATAGATGGTAAGCAATTCATTCATGTTCGTCCTTCTCCCAGTGAACATATTTGCCCTTTCATATCTCACAATGTGATACAGTTTATGATATTTGTGCCTGTAGTTCCACACCCCTTTTGACTGCTTGCCTTGCTACTCTTACTTCCATGACTGTGTGTTTCCCCTTTAGATTTCTCTCAAGCATTTATAGCTTGTGATATTTTTGACTTTTTAAAAAATCTTTGTTTTCAAGCCACATTTGTTCACATTCATATGTGGCTATGTTTATGTTTAGTCGCTGCTTCTTCATTTTTTTCACTGTCAAAATGTAATTCTGTTTCTTGGAATTTGGGGCATTTTTTGCTATTACTCTAAAAGTGCTTTATATGCTAACAGGTGGTTTTTAGCTGTTTTAATTAATAAAATACAGACACTATGTATAATGCATGATTTAAAAAGGGTTTTTTTGGAAAAAATTGTGTAACCTGGCACTAGGTGGTGCACTAATGCTGAGTCATAACAAAGAGTTTCTAAAATGAAAGCATAAAGGCTATTTGAAGGTTTAGCAGAGTGGTTTAAAAATCAAGCACTATTACTAGAAGTACTGGTTACATTTTCTAAATAAATAGTTAGAAACATCATTTTAAGTTATTTGGTTCATTTCACAGACATTAGGTACATATGATAGAAAATTCCAATATTACTCCTGACCTAAAGATATGCTCACAAAACTGTATTTTCCAAAGTAGTGTGTGTTTATGCAGGCTCTCATGTGATTGTTGTTATCTTCCTCTTGGTTGGTATTTTTTCCACAGGTAGTTAGTGATAGCGGTCCTGCAAACTGAGAGAAAAGGAAGCGTACTCATAAAGTGAAAGTTTTCTCCCAGAGTGTTTTGCATATAATAGATCTCTATCCTTACTTAAATCAATTTTTATTTACTGTCAATATGCTGTCATACATACATATGTATGTATGTTCTTAAAGGGAAATGGTTTGGAGGAGAAAATATAAACTACATCCTTGCTATGGTACTTTTAGCCCTAGGAAATAATCAGTGACAGGTAGTTCTTGATTTAAGAGTACAATAAAGACCAGAATTTCTATTGCTAAGCAAGGCTGTAAAGTGAGTTGCATCTAATTTTATGGACTTCTTTACCATGGGTGCCAAATGAATCAGTACAGTTAAGTAAATCAAGTGGTTGTTGAGTGAATCAGGCTTCCCAGATTTGGAGGAAAGGTCACAAATGGCAATCACATGTCCCAGGGCACTGCAACTGTCATGAATACATGCTGGTTGCCAAGCACTCAGATTTTGATCATGAGACCATGGGAAGCTGCAACAGTTGTAAATGCAAAAACTACTTGAAGATCACTTTTTGCAGTGCCATTGTAACTTTGAATAATTGCTACACAAATAGTTATAAGCTGAAAACTATCTGTAAATTAATTCTATATTTGTTTTTAAATTCCTATTTTAAGAGACCATTATATGAGAAAGATAAGGCTAAGCAAGCAACATTCTAAAGTTGTAAAAATTTTAAATTTGTAGGCCAAATGTATCAACAGTATCCACAACAGGCTGGATATCCTTCTCAACAGCCACAAGCTCAACCTCAGCAACAATATGGGGTACAATATCAAGGTAAGCAGGTGACAGGTTCTTCAGCATTGCTAAATACTTCAATACTTCTTTGTAGTTTAGTTTTTAAAGTGAAAATAAAGCACTAATAGGTTATTAATGCACAAGTGCTTTTAAAGCTCTTCTTATTCTCAACCCTAGGTACTTTTAGATAGTTTAGAGTTGTTTTGGAGTGATAATGTATATATTCCTAAGTAGCAACTGCATGCTACCATTACACTGATTGCTTTAATAGTTTACAATATAATGATATATAAGATGCATATTTCAGTGTCCTCATTTTTAAAGGGGAGATTGTACAACTGTTTGAAAAAACAGATGGGATGCATTATTTTGATAATTGAGTTTAACATAAAAAATCAGTAGAAAGTGCCCAATGCTTATGTTTTGCTTGCTCATTCCACCAGATTTCAGATTGCCTCTAGAAGAAACTCTAGAACCCTACAGTTACAGTGAAACTAGTCAAATATTTTGAAATGCCCAATAAATCATATGACTTCTAGAAGAAAAGTTGCATCTGAATGCTTACATTTCCCTTGAACATTTTGTTTAGGATGAATCTGCCAAAACAAAATCTGAGGCCCAGCTCCTACAAACACACAAAATAAATGCCTCCTGAGTTTTAGCAGCTGTTAATCAATATAGTTACCAACAGTTCTTTCTTCGTATGGAAATTAGTTTTGTGATGCCTTAAAGAGAAGCCATTCAGTTTTCTCTGTAATATTTATGTATGGTTAAATTTTAGGAGACTTTGCACTGTGTACAATACAGATAATAGTCTTTACTTCTTAGTATCATCAGGTCAGCTTAGTTCAGTTGAAACTGTCTAGTGTTGCTCTTTATTGTTTCAAAGTAGATTTTGAGCCCAAATTCAGGTGAGTTCAAAATGGACTTCAAAGTGTATTTTACTCATTACTTTCTCTTAAGGATCCTGTGCTTTTAATAATTATTATGTATCTGGTATTTAATGCTAACAGGATTCCAGTCATTGGAGAGGTTTCATTGCAAGTAGCTTCAGGTGTGTTTTTTGCAAGAAATAAATGGAGTTCTTAGTCTCCCACCCCCTTCTGGATTTTTGTTTCACATTATCAGTGACTTTGTCTTTGAAAGTTATTTGTGACATAACTGAACACATAGAATTACAAATATATACACTCATACCTACTTTTTTGTATTTGTGAAAATGATACCTGGAAATCATTTTTTCATTTAGATTTGTATTGATTGTTTCATGCTGGGATCTACATGTACACATACAGACATACTGATACACTTAAGGAGATATTAAGCATTTTGAACTCTAAAATTTTGACTTGAAACTTAACCATTTTCAGCTCAGATATTTTGAGCAATCTGGTTTTAGAAACAATGTTGAAACAGGCACTTCTCACTTTTAAATGGATTATATTGGTGTTATAAGTGCTGAACAAAAATATGTTCCCAAAATAGCATTTTGTGGTTGGAACAAAACACTTAGAGTCATTTATAGGTTTTGTTCTGATGGAGAATAATAATTGGCCCCTCATATGCAACATTTTGAATGGGGGCATTTTGTTACAAGCTGAAACAAAACATGTTTCCTGTTTGGTCCACACTTCTTTAAAATGTGCATCTGTTCAAAATAGGCCTTGTATGCATTGAAATGTGAAATATACTGTATTTTGTTTACATGATTTTATTATGCCTAAATAATACAAATTCATATAATTTCACCTTGTCTACCATGTTGTCAATTTTTTCAGTGGTTTATATTGATTTTCCCCCCACACATATAATTTGTTGAAGTGTGTGAACTGTACTTTTAATGGTGCTGGATATTAAACTATGTTGTTCACCTACACAAATCAACTTTTAGAATACAGCTTTGTGAAATTGTTCCTCCATGCATACATAACATTATTTTGATACATATTCAGGGCTGTAGAACTCCAAATTTATTTTTTCAACATCTGTACTTAAATTTGATAACTGTTTCAGAGTATGCATACACATTTGTGCGCGCACATGCACACACAAACAGAAATTAATTTTGTATATGGTAATGGCAGTTATATATAATGACATGCACAAAGATGGAAGAGTATTGAAATTCCCACAACGGACGAATGAATAAAACTGTTAGAATTGGCAGAAATGTGAAAATTTCCTATTTAGTCAAATGCTTTTCTAAAAGGCTGAGAATCATTTATAGGCATTTTGCTAAACAAAGAATAAAACAAATCAACAATTTGTAGATTTTATAATAGAAAAAGATGAGAACTTACCATGGGGTTAAGGGATTTCTGGAAGAGATAAAAGGAAGGGAGGTGATAAGTTGTCAAATATCTGTTGAAGAGAAGATTGGAAGTTGTTATATTGTATAATTGTAGTATTTTTTTCTTGCCCCTTTTTCTTTTCTGTTTTTTTTGTCTTTTACTTTATGTAAAACTCAATATAAGTAAATGATGCTAATATAAAGAAGCAGTTCTTGTTGCACCTAAGTGCTGTTTTCCTTGGATCTCTTAGCAGGCTACAGCCAACAGACTGCCCCTCAACAAGCACAGCAGTTCCAAGGATACAGCCAGCAAGCCTCCCAAGCTCCAGCTCCTGGCTTTCCTGGTCCAGCTCCACAGCTGCCAGCTCAGCCTCCTCAGCAGTATCAAACAGGCACTTATGCTGCACAAAATTATACAACTCAGGCCTCCCAGTCTGCTAATTATAATGTAACTCCAGCATCACAACCTGGAATAGCTCCTAGCCAGCCCAGCACCTACCAGCCAAGACCCGGTTACACCCCACCTCCTGGAACTACTATGACTCCTCCTCCAAGTGGCCCTAATCCGTATGCACGCAGTCGTCCTCCTTTTGGTCAGGGCTATACTCAGCCAGGTCCTGGTTATCGATAAGAAAACTATGCTGTTAAAGAGCCCCAGGTAAATCCAAGCAGCTGCTGAGGCTGTTCCACCTGTACAGACAAGAAGATTCTTTAATTGATATTTAAAAAATATTGAAAGGCAAAATATTGTATGGTATCACCTTTGCTCTTTAATTTTCTGGGATAAATGACCAAATGAATCTTGTTTTCTGCTTTAAATTCTATTGGCTTTCTAGTTTAATATTGTCCCATTGGAAACACTACCTAAATGTATGTAAAGCAAATGACATTCAAGTTTGCCATATTAACCTGCTAGGTGAAAATCTGGCTGACTTACTTGAATTGGTTTTACTAACAAAATTAAGTGATAAATTAGATCCACTTGTTAAAAATTAGATACATATAAATTGTAACCTTCACAATACAATTGAATAAAAACATTCAAATTATTATTTTATCAGTTGCAGAGAAGTCTGTTTATACTTCTATCTTTCTACAGAAAACTAAGTCTCCAACTCCCTGGATTTTGTTGAAATATTTTTCATATAAGAACACATTTGAAGCAGTTCCTGTTATTGTAGCAACTGAAAAATGCTGTAGTAAACATTGTGTAAATTTGTTCTTTCTCTTGCATGTATCAGTAAAAATGACAGATTCTTGAGTGATGATTATAGCGGAGGCCTTTTGGCAGAAAAACTCAAGCAAATTAAGTAAATTAAAATGCCTTTCATAACAGATATTAATAGCAGTCTAGGAGTCTCAGTGTTCAACAAGCAGTAAAATTCTTGTACTAGAAACAGAATGCTGCTGTTGTGTGTTGTCTTAACATTTTGATTAGATAATAAATAGCTTATTTCAATTATTAAGTTAAGGTGATATTACCATGGCAGACTTAGTTAATTACATCAGAATACTGGTAAGGCAAGATCATGGGTTGTTCAGAAGGGTTTAATGACCTTGAGTGTCAAACTTGCAGTATCACATTGCCGTGACGTGACGTTTTTCTCTTCACTGATCTGGGGTGGGCATGGCCTATGTGTAATGCACCTGGCCCATGGGCCACCAGTTTGACACCCCTGGTTTAGACTATTATGCACATAACATTTCTCTTAATTCTATTATTTTTTTCTTTTAAATCAAGCCCAAGGATCAAAGATTATAATGATTTATTAAAACATGTATTATTTTTATCTGTTGTATAAAAACATATGAAATTAACGGAAACCAGTCTTAAAATTCGATGATCCAAAATAGTGGAGGGAAGATAAACTATATGGTAACTAAAAAGTATGCAACAAATTCGTACTGTCTTTAGCAGCTGTCTTTTATTGAAAAGATATTTTTAGAAGTTTACTTTCACAACGTTGAAAAGCAGAATTTCAACATACATCCTTGGTAAATTTTCCCCACTCTTCCCTAGAACGGCTTTTCAGTATAAGTGTTATTCCATTTATCTTGTGCCTGTCTCCTTGCACTTTGATTTGGCATGTGAGAGATCCAGGTTTTGTATGTATATAATAATCTTTACCTATGTACTATATTCTTTTCTCTTCATACCTATTTTGAAGCTTAAAATTTAGCACTTCTTTCCAGGAACCATAATAATTGCTTAAATATATCATCTTTTATGAAAGTTTGTTAATATTAATTTATTTAAAAGTAATTTAATATATTAAAATGTATTTAATATGGTCCTCCATATTAGAGTTACAACTCTGAGAGGCTTATAACAGCAATACAAAAAGCATGAAAACAATAAGGGAAAAATTAAAAAACTTTATTCCACCTTATCATCATCCCAGGGTATCCAACAACTACCCTATAGCTCCCACTTCATTGTCTAGATAAAGAGCCAGGTCTTATTGACCTTCTGGAAAACTAAAAAGGGTGGGGGCCTGCTGGAACACCTGGGGAAGGAATGCTTCATAGATCCTACTAGATGGCAGTATTTCAGGAAAGGGACATGAAACATGCCCATCCTATTCAGTTTAGTAGGACAGGCAAATAACCTAATCCTGTGCCATTATAGCTTTAGGTAATAAGCACCACTTTGAATTGTCTCAGCAAGAAAACTGGTAGCCAATGCAGTTGACACAATAGAGTGTACCATGGGGAAACCTGAGGCTCCCAGCATTTAACTTCAAAGTTTCTGATCTATTTTTGAGAGAAGCTTAATCTATGTCAACAGTCCCAGGTAAACCAGAACATGAAACATAACCAGATTCCACTTTATTGTAAGGCTACATTAATAAATCTTGTAACTGTAAAAATACAGATCTGCCGCCATCTCTTTCATAGTCTTGAGAGATAAGGAAGGTACCTTCTGAACCTCATTCTTCACCCATTAAGGTGTGCCATACTCTCTTACGTGATGGTTCCCCAGGCAGCATCTGCTCCCTGTCTCAAGGTGTTTCTTACATAACATTACATGTGTGACACATTTTCTATTGAAAACAGATCACAACTATCATCCTTAGCTTGAAAATACAGTGAAATGATGATGCTTTGAACCACTTGGCATGTTGGTGTCAATTACACATTTATTTCTTCAAGGATACATGCTCCTTGGTCTTATCAGTGTCTCTGCCTTGTCAAGTGTCTGCTTCAAAGAATCCACTTGATTTAAATTGAGTCAACAAGTTAATTGGGCCTGATTGATCTCCCCACAATAATCAGTGAAACCAATCTCTCTTCTTTCATGTTAAAATCTCACTATGTAGTTTCTTTTATTACAGCTAATAATATCCTAATTATTTCTTTTTTCCTACTTGATGCCAAAATATTGTGGAATTCCCAACTGGTTAATTGAACACAAGGTAACAAGTCTCAGTTTAAGTAATATAAGAGTCTTTGTTGCCAATAGAGAAGCCACCACAGGGCTTGCCGTGGAATTTGTTCTTGGTAAAGATGTTCAATGTGCACATATTCTAATAGCCCAAGTTCAGAAAGCCAGAGGTGCCCTTACATAGTTTTAGCAACCAACCAGCTTCATGACTCATGTCTTAAATTAGCTGTATCGTGGCACTGTCCTTGAAAATGTTTCCAACTTTCAAATAGCACAAAATGCAGTTGCTAAATTGGTGTCCTTTATAGACTACGGTTTTCTTGAATTGATTGTATTGATTTTTGGATGTGATGTAAATAAAATGAATTAATGTTTATTAATACCTGATGTGCCATTTTGCCAAGACAAACAAATTTCAGAATCTTCACAATGAACTCATCATGCATTCCTGCTCATCAGCATTCCTGTAAGGATCATTTGGACACTTTTGTTGATAACTTGAAAATCTGTGATCTGCCTCTCCTACTCCACAGAATTCACCAAGTCCTCCAGCTTTCCATTTTTATCTTCTATATTTAGGCAAAAAACTACCAATGGCACATTATATAATACAAAAATTGTGAAGCCCTTCAAATTTCAGCTGAGAAACTTGTAAAATTTTGAAACCCTTCCGAATGACCTTTGAGATGGGGTCTCTCATGAAGTAGAGTTTTATGCATTTTGAATTTGTTGTCAGATAATTTAAAGCAATACTGTCCCACATGTCTCTTCATTATTTCAAAATTATCTTAGGGACACTGAAAAGCCTTCTAATGGATTCTTTTTTAAAAAATGGTGGCAGTAGGAATTTTCTTCAAAATAATCCCCACTCACCTTTTTTTCAAAAAAATCTGACATTTCAAATTAGATAATTTTAGCTTTCTGTAGGCTGAATATATCAATAATAAATCAAATACCAATGATTAAAAATATTTTATTAAGAGTACAATGTACCTGCAGTGTACTTATATTTTCTGTAAACAACCAAACCAATATTCCTTATGTTTCTTAGATTTGTATACATTAAAACTTACATCTCTTTATAGTGTTTAAATGTTTAAGTAATACAAATTTAGCATTTTATGCTGGGAACAGCTGAATTATTTTCAAAAACAGTCTTCATTTTATGAAGCAAATAATATTACTCTTCAGTTTTATATCAAACAAAACATTTTTTTAAAATACATGTACTTTGCATATGCTTTGACAGTCTTCTATACAACACACTAGGCCACACTTCTCCATATTTAACTGAAATAAAACTGCCTGATTACATTCTTTATATGATTTACACACTGCCAATCTGAATATACACATTTCCCACAAAACAGCTTCGAAAGTAAAATGATTGAGTCTTCTGTGTACCTAAAGAAGGAAAATCTGTTTGAAATACTTAAGTCTGTTTAAATGGCATGAAAACTTGATATCTATATCGGAGTACACAGTATTTTTGAGACAGATTTGTCCATTAACAACAGCAAAAAATATTAAGGCTTTTGCATGTTTATTTCATCATAGCAATATATTTACCCCCTGTAAATTGATTGTGTATGTGCGTGTATTTATCAAGAACTAATTCAATTTCTGGTGGGAGACAAAAATAGAACAGCCAGTTCAGTATTATTTATATATATATACCA
>JANHFP010005119.1:17590-30286 GCA_032468135.1 Calamaria suluensis
CGAGCAGAACCCATCCTGGATGATTGACAGCGCAGCCTTCCAAGAAAAGGGGTGTTCAGGTAAGACAACACCCATTCTATTTTCTGAATTAGTTTTTTCTCAGGCAATGCTAATCCTAGGCCTAAAGCCGAACTATATAACAGAACTGCCCCAGACCGCCACATCAGTTACTATGCTAATTATATTTCCTTTTGGTAGATGCAGCAATACCCAGTCGTTTGACAAAAAAGGGGCCATATTTTTTATTGTGCAGGGGACCCAAATTTTAAAAGAGTCCTGCCCTAAACTAACCTATCAAGGTTAAAAATTCTGTCAGAGTAAATTCTAATATAAAAACACGGGACAATGAAAATCAGCAAGTATGTCATAGGATTAAAAAGCAAACAAACCCTGAAAGTTTGATGGTTTGATATTTGTATTAACTTTGTTCTGTTAGAAACTATTGCATTTTAGGCCCTGTGCCTATTTTGAGAAGATGTAGGGCAAACGTCTAATTTGCATCTCTACATCAGATAGTTAGGATTACATTTCTAATGAGAGACTTTTTCAGACAATAACATGAGATTTGTCATTTGGAAAAGCAAGATGAGTGGTAGGTCTCACACATGCTTGTGTGAGGCCTGGACTGAGTTTAGGGACAGAAGCTTTTCAAGTTTCCTATTAAAGGCATTCTGAAGCCATTGGGAAACAGTTTGATACGAAGTAATTTAGTAATAGCAGTTATATATCACTTCATAGTGCTTTATAGCACTCTCTGAGGGGGTTACAAATCGGCATATTACCTTATTGCCAAGTTATCGGTCAGAAAATATTGGATATAATGATGTCAAAGTTGGTCTGTTGAAGTTTATTTGTGTTTGCATAATATATTTTCTTCAGTGTGTAGTAGTTATCTGATCAGCCACTCAACCTCAATCTCAGTATAGATGTTTTGATATGAATGTGCTTGCCATTCCTGTGGCTGTTGCAAGTATGCAATTGAAAATTAGTAGTCCTCTACTTAAAAGGGTTCATTTATTGACTGTTCAAAGTTACAACATTCCTGTAAAAAGCGACTGATGACTATTTTTCACACATAGACCGTTGCAACATCCCCATGGTCACGTGATCAAAATTCAGACGTTTGGCAACTGCCTCCTGTTTATGATGGTTGCAATGTCCCAGGATCATGTGAACACTTTTTGCAAGCTTCCTCAACAAGGAAGCCAGATTTACTTAACCATGTTACTAAATTAACAGCTGTAGTTAATCACTTAACTAGAAACAAAGGTTGTGAAATTGGGCAAAATTCATTTAACAAATGTTTCACTTAGCAACCAAAATTTGAGGTTCAATTGTGGTCATAAGTCAAGTAGCATAAAATACCTGTATAGCTTCTTATTCCTTTAAAAGAATGGAGAATGGTGATTCATAATTACCTTAAACTTGTGAATTCTGCAAGTTTCAATATGGAGTTAGGTAAAACACAATATTTTCATATTCATTCACTGCTGAACCTTTCCATGTTCTATAACATATTGCACAAATATATTCATTTCTGAAGATAATTCTCTTAGTCTGACGTTTTGAAGATGAACAAATATATCATCATCAATATCACATAATGTATGCTGACTGAAGAGTAAGAAACAAATGTCATTTGTATGAAATTTTCATAGCTGCTTATTATTTCAGAGTTTAAGTTTTAAAATACCCTTTTATGAGTAAGCCACACAAATTATACCTTCCTATTCTGGCAGCATTTTAAATTTATCTATGTCCACTGGGGAATGTTTCTGGTATTCTCATTCCATAGTTTTCTATGGAGATGACTAGAAAATGAATAAAGACATTTATCTTCGACAGGATGGTCAGAAAATATCTGAATATCTGATGAAGTATCCAGTTCACTGTGTGTCTTTGCTTCATGATAGATCTGGATCATTGATGATTTTCTAGTTACCTTTCTAAATTCAATATTTAAATCTGGAGCTATATTTTCCTGTTTTATTTTCCTATGTAGATAACAGGACCCAAAGGCTTTGCACTCCTTTGGATTATCTAAGATTCTATTATAAATTAGTAATTGGTAATTACCCAAAACTGCTTTGGTCATTTTCAGTCAAGTAGTTCAGGAGCAGGAACTAGATTAAATTTATTTGATCATCTCTTTCATAGTACGTTAAGTAATGTTCTGTACTTGATCTAAGAAAAGAATATTGCAGGCTTGAATCAGCAGTGGTATTTGATTGATCAAATTGCAGTGTAATAAATTGAGACATGAAATACATATCTTCTACTCCTTCCTTGTGATCATACCACTAATCACAATTAGCTGTAATATTACAATTGAATGAAGAAACATGTTAATGACTTCCCAGGAAGCTATTGCATAGAAATCAATTTTAAATCATGACTTCATTTTGTCATTGGTTTCTTAATTTATAACCAACCAGCTAATCACAGCTAATTTCCTATTGAGCAAAAATTGTTGTCCTTTAAAAAGCTCTTGTCTGTTTGTAATTGTTGAGTATAAATTTGGTTATTTAGTCTGGGTAACTGAAAAAGTTAACATTATTTATATGGACATATGTGAGAAAAACAATTAATTCTTGCTTCTAATTTGTATGATTCTTTTATTGTTGAATGTAGCTGATAGAGAAATGTACTTTTTAGATTCACTTTTACTCTTACTTTTCTTATTAACTTATTACCCTAAATTGGTTTCCTACACTATTTTTTCACCTGTATACTATCATGCATATGTATTCTTGTTTTACACAGTAATTTTAATGTAGTTCAGTTGATTGTCAATGTGGAATTATTTTTAGAAGCTGAAAATATTATTAGTAAAATAATTATTTAAATTAAGTGAAAACACTTTTTATGTTTCATAAAGTAATATACGTAAAATATTTTCTTTTCCTTAACCAATATTTGTCCCTTTGCTTTAAATTTTAAACAATAATATTTTAAATATGATCATCAAAGTAAGATTGAAAAGACTGATATTTCACATTTCTTGGTTTAATAACTTCAACTGTGATTCTGGTGGTGTAGAATTTAAGTTAAACATTAAAAATGAGTTTTATATGAGGTGGTTTTTTTTTAGGCAAAAATGAGCCTGGTGCTGGACCTGAAATCAGTAAAATTCGGACACCTGAGAAAAACTCTTTAGAAGCCAAACAGGTATGCACATTATTATTTTTTCTCCTGTGTGATGCCCATGAAACATGGATAGTGTAGGTATTGTAAAAATATGGTAAAACCCAGAAAGAATCAAGATGCAGAATAACTAAGCCCACAGTGATAATGACTATAATCTAAATAAAAATAAGTAAAGATCACTCTGTCACTACATAATACAATTCAAATTGTAACACAAAAAAAGAAAACATATTTGTCAAGACACCATTCAGAGTATAACAAGCTGGATCCCAGAACAATAGCAGCAATTCCTACCATTTACCTGGTAATACTTAATGAGTATGTTCCCCCCCTCCATTTCATTTTGCTTTCAATAACCTTGAAGCCCCATCATATTATTTTGGAACATTTTGGAGATCAGATATATTAGAGGGAAAATACAATTATTTGTGCAGACTCACCTAAGTAATAGTATTAGGAGAAATAATATGGTGAGGTGGTCAACATTTGGATTGTTTACAGTAGATAAGAGAGTATTCCTAATAACCCAAGTGAATACAGGTAATCCTCAACTTACAATCATTCATTTAGTGACCAAAGTTACAATAGCACTAAGAAAAGTGACTTTCCCATACTTATGTCCGTTGCAGCATCCCCATGGTCACGTGATTCAAATTCGGGTGCTTGGCAACTGGCTCATATTTATGACTGTTGCAGTTTCCCGAAGTCATGTGATCATATCAGACCTTCTGACAAGCAAAGTCAATGGGGAAGCCAGATTCTCTTAACAATTGTGGTCCTACTAATTTAGCAGCTACAGTAATTTGTTTAATAACTGTGGCAAGAAACATCGTAAAATGGAGCAAAGCTCAGTTAACAAACCTCTTCCTTAGCAATGGAAATGCCAGGCTCAATTGAGGACAACCTGCAATGCCAGTAGTACAATTAATCCATTTCAGGAAATGTTGAGAATTTATTTCAGTAATATTGAATTCAGTAGGGGTTTTTTTTGTTCATGTTTTGTTTGTTTTTATACAGCCTATCTTTCTAGACCAGTGATGGCTGATCTTTTTGCCTTCACGTGCCAAAAGCAGGGGGAGTGTGGGGAGGTCAGGTATGTGCGTGCCCACACCCATAATTCAATGCACCCCACCCCCCGGCATATCTGTGCATGACCTCCCGCCGCTTTTTGCACGCAATGGCACAGTGGGCCCAGTGGGCTAATTTTTTGCCCCTTCCCAGGCTCCAGAGGCTTTCTTGGAGCCTGGGGAGAGCGAAAATGGCATTCCCCACCCCCTGGAGTCCCTCTGGAGGCAGGAAATGGCTTGTTTGCTGACTTCCGGTGGGCCCAGAAGACCCAAAATCAAATGGCCGACACACTCATGGGCACCAGACCTGAGCTAGGGCAACACTCACATGCCTACCTATATGGTTCCATGTGCCACCTGTGGCACACATGCATAGCTTCGCCATCATGGTTCTAGACTATTCATAATAAAGAAACTTGATAGACGATACTTTAGCAAAAGCTCAATAGCTCTTACTATTCTTTTTGAGATATAATTTTTAAAAAGGGAGTACAATCGTCAAAGCAAAATGTGGCTACAAGAGAGTTTTGACTCATCAGCCTATCAGTGCTTATTCGTTTAATGAATCTGTTCACTGTTGATCAAAGTCTATGCAGGTTTGGGCTTTTAGGATCATAGCATTGTACATCATTGTGACAAAGTATTTGCAACTTGAAAACTGAATCAAGTGGGAGTAATACATGGGTACAGATTAGATAATCAATTTCAACATTTTAATTTAAGTTGAAATACTGCATTTGGATGAGAATCCCTTACCCAGAGCTCTCACCCCTTTAAGGAGGAATATTAGGAGGAGTTAATAGGTCAACAGTCATCAGTAAGAGGGCAATGGAAAGACCCAAAGCAAAGTGAAATAAGGAGTATCATTTGCATTACAATGATGTTTTTCTTTAGAAGTGAACATTTTTAAAAGCTTTATGTGGTTCTCTCCCTTTTACTAAATTACTATGGTAATTAGGAAGAAGTGAGTAATTAATTTCTTCTGTAATATTTTCTAAAATGGATTTCAGTAATGAGATCCTAATATTCAGTTTGACAATAGAAGTATAAAAACATGAAACTTAGTGCTTCTGCAGCTTGTAATAATAGCAATAGCACTTAGACTTATGTACAGCTTCACAATGCTTTTAAAGCCTCTCTAAGCTGTTTTAAAGAGTCAGCATATTGCCCCCAACAATCTGGGTCCTTTTAAAATAGTTTTAAAATTATATTTTGTATAGAACATGTGAAATTTAAATATACATATGACATATTTTATAGTAGATTTAAGTTCATTAGTCAACTATGTTTTCAGTTAAGCATATGTTAAAGGAGAATATGTATCTAAGCTTTACAATAGCTTTTTCTTCATTCTGGATCTTGATTTTCCCACCTTCTTTATATATCACATGCTTGAGATGGTGTTAAAATAATTTGATATGTACTTTCATTGCTTAGGGGGGATTTTGTTGTATTCTTAAATGACTTTTAACTCAAACAATTTGTGTAATTTCCTCCAGGTTGACTTAGAAGCAAATCCCCAAAATAGAAGCCCTGAATCGCGTTCCAGTTCTTCTTATCCTAATTCTAAATTTCACCACAAAGATAACCTTAACCCCAGGCAGCTGAACATTCACCTCACTCCTCCCCAAGCCCAGTACGCTGTTCCTAGCCGCCCCTTCCAGCATTTAGCCCAAATTTCAAGGCATCCCTATCCGGTGCCACCGCAACCCAACCTCTTAGGTCAACAGCAGAATCATTTGTCAGAACAACATAACCAAATGCCTCCTCCGCAGAGCCAGATAGTCCAGCAACACAATCATTTAAATCAGCAGCCGCAACCACCACCTTCACAGCTCTCTCCTGCCTTTCCAACTGGCCCCAACCAGTCTTTCTTTAAGAATCCAGTTCCACATAGACCTCATTCCCCTGGTACAGACACTTCGGTTTTAGAACAGCTCCCTCCATCTGTGCTGCAAGATGTCAATAGCCCCCTGAGACCCATTGCACAGCCTAACCTCATGATGCCATCCCATTTGAACCACTTCATTGAAGAGAATCCTCCAGGAGTGTCTGTGGGAGAACCATTAGGTAGGTAACCATGGCTACAGGCTAGGGGGTTTACATTAGGACAGTCTGCTTCAGTGAAGAGGAGGTGTGTAATGCAAAGAGTCGTTTTTGGCATGTTGTAGGTTTGGTATTTTACAGCCATTGTATAGTATCGAAATCCTTTCAGTTTCTGCTTTGCTGATTGAACAAAAATCACATTTTTTCATTGTTTGGACAACAAAAGGTCATTTAGTCCACAGCCTTCAACCATGTAACGTCTGCAAGCATTCTTCCTTAATTATCCCATTCTCAGACTATGCGCTATTTCGGGTGTAATGATCCCGGTTTCCTAAACTACAGTAAAAGTTAGGTGTGAGCATTGTGTTCATGTTCTACTCCTAACCCTGTTGTGCCTTCTCATGCAAGTTTTAGTGGCTGGATTTTGGCTACATTATTTCCTTATTCTGTCTTAAAATGGAGCTGTAATATAATGTCAGTTTACTAACCAGGATCTTAAACAAAGATGAAATCATTGCAGCTAATCTTCCTTAGATGTAATAAGGAATAAAAATCAAGCCTCCAAAGTTGATAAATGGTGGGAGGATTTGAGGAAGAGGACCTCTTCAAAACTAACATTCATTTCAGGATTTTTTTAAAAAGAGGCAATAAAGTACAACGGAGTACTTCTTTCAAGTTATTTTTGAATCTGACATTAAAAACAGTAAGTTTTCATTTTGATATATGGATCCTAGCTGCTGAAACATTTTTTGGGAGGATAGCACAATTTTAGCAAGGAATGCTAATGCTTGATAGTCTCTCTATACATGTGCTTGTGTAAAAAAAATGCAGCTTTTAAGCACAAAGCTCTTAAATATAGAAGCTGGGTACTTATTCCCTCCCTCCTCTCTCACCCTTCTCCCTTTCCCACCTTTTACAGATCGTATTCATGGAAATTTAGCTTTGGAAACCTTAAGGCAACAGCAAGCAAGATTACAGCAGTGGAATGAGCATAACGCCTATCTCAGTCAGGGCAATATTCCTTATTCTCACCATCCCCACCCTCACTTATCCCACCTTTCTCAGCAGTCCATGGGATTGCATCAGCAGCCAGTCAGGGCAAATTGGAAACTTGCCAACAATATTGAAGATGAAAACGAGGCAACATACTCAAGGTAATTATGATTTGGTAGGAATTGTACAACTACAGATAGAATATTTTACTTCCCTTAAAATGCTGGAAGTTGGGGTGTGGGTTTTTTTTTTCTTTTTGTTTGCATCATGTGTATATCTCACATGTAGAGTGAAAACTTTGATCTAATGGAATCTCACTTTTTGGATTCAGCAGATCAGACCCCTGGGGATTCCCCTTCCCAAATATGTCTGGATGAGGGAGTTAAATTTATGTTAATTTTAACTGTTCGTATCAATTTATGTTATTGGCAAAATGCCATCATTACACAAATGATGCAAATAGACACAAATGACATTTTGATTTAATGGGTATTTAGGACTAATATCCCATTTGGATTGTTAAATCCAGGTTTCAGTATCTCTTGTTTTGTTGCTTACATTTCTGGTTGCTCATTTAGTATATTTACAGATGCTAATAATTTTTTTAATGAGTACACACACCGACAGACACCTCTTTCCTGACATTTATAATTAAAAAACCCGTTGATAATTTTACTCTGGCGATATCTACCTTTGTTGAAGTTTATGCACAGCCTGGATGACTGCACTTTAAAATAATGTGTGTTGTCCTTCTTGTAACATTACTTGTTAATTGGAGGGTGTTTTATCTCACTTGATCAATCATCATCTCATTAATCCAGATTCCAGGATTTGCTTCGAGAGCTCTCCCACCGTGATCAAACTGAAAACAGGGAACTCGTTGAAATGCCGCCACCTCAATCAAGACTTTTGCAATATAGACAAGTGCAGCCCAGAAGTCCACCAGCACTCCTCTCTCCTACATGCAACTCAAACCACAGTGGCCACTTTCCTAATTTCTCTGAGAGTAGAGACCTTGAGATCTCTAACAATCCAGCATTTCAGCAGCATTTGCCTCAAATGTACAATCCCCCTTTCTCTGTGCCATCTGAACACCTCGCCCCACCTTCCTTGAAGTACCTGCAGCCAGATGGATCATGGACCTATGCTAATTTACACCAGAGTCATCTCATGGGGCAAGGCTTTCATTATGGTATACCTCCATTGCCTCATAGATCACAACCGAACCCTTTTATACAAATACAAAATCATCAGCACGCAGTTGGTCAGGAACCATTTCACCCCCTCACTTCACGAGCAGTATCTGCTTCTTCTCTGCATAGCTTAGAAGAGGTAGGTGGTCTGGGTGGGTGGGTATTGTATATTTGTGTCTTTTGGCCTGGCGCCCAGTTAAATTTAATTGTGTTGGGGGGGAAGCTAAGCGGGGTTGGACTTGTTTGATACTTGGATGGGCACCACTAGGACACTCCAAAGCTATAGCCTAGACTGGGAAGTTACAACATTTCAAAAGAAGGCAGTGGCAAATCGTTTTGTAGTGTTGCCCACCCCCCAAAAAAATTGCAAAGAAGTGTCCACAGAGTCAGCAGGAGTTGAGCTTCGCTTGGAAAAATCTTTATATTTATTTTGATCTATATAGGTAGTCCTTCACATTCATTTAGTGACTATTCAAAGTTACAAGGGCACTGAGAAAAGTGACATGACCCTTTTTCTCACTTATGACCTTTACTCCCCATGGTCACATGATCAAAATTCAGATGCTTGGCAACTGGCATGTATATGTCAGTTGCAGTGTCTTGGGGGTCACGTGATCACCTTTTGCAACCTGCTGATAAGCAAAGTCAATGGGAAGCCAGACTTACTTAACAACCATGCTACTAACCTAACAGCTGCAGTGATTCACTTAACAACTGTGGCAAGAAAGGTCATAAAAATGGGACAAAATTCAATTAGCAAATGTCTTGGCAATGAAAATGTTGGGCTCAATTGTGGTCATAATTCAAGGATTACCTGTAAGGAGGGGTTTTGCTTAAATGATAGCATATATAAACTGGGGAAAAGGGGGCTGGTTATTCTGGTAGTGACTTTGGGCAAAGTTCTATATGTTGCTGTTGCTTCACTGGAGCTGGTTGAGTATCAGCTGTTACTGCTTTTTGCGTCATTTACCAAATGGGCAAGTTATTTTGAGATTCTGAAAATCCAACTTTAGCCATCTAGTTTTCTTTCGTTTTAAAGTAGTGATTTTGGGTATGCTTCTGAATGAGTGGCCATTTTTTTTTCAAGGGAGCCAGTTTGATATTATAAGTTACAGCAGTTGAAACTGGGAGATTGTAAATTCTAGTCTGCTTGTCTTAGGCATTAAAGCCAACTGGGTGACTTAGGGCCAGTCACTCCTTCTCATTCTTAGGAAGGCACTGGCAAAACAATTCTGGAAACATGGGCAAGAAAACTGTGGGGGATAAAACCTGTCCACATAGTCACCGGGACTCAAAACTTAATTATAGTTGCTTATACATGAACCTTAGATCTCTTTTTTTTTCACCCCTCAGTGGGGTATCTAGCATTTGCCCCCAAAGAAATTGGTAAAGTAAACTGGGCAAAAGAGCAAAATAACTACTGTAAGCCCTATTAATTTTATGTTTTTCAAAAACACAGCCAGAGACCAGGAATTATTGTTTGACAGACATTGGAGCAGTACAGTTTTTGATTTATGTTTAGTGGGACTCTGAAAATAGTAATGGAAATGTTGCAGATCTTTTATAGTTTTTTCACCATTTCTTCTAAGATTCAAAATTCTTTGGGTTTTTTTTGTGTTTTTTTTTTAGCAGAATCAGTTGAAAGGTCACTTGTTAAAGGGAAAGACAAAACTTTGTTGTTTTATTAATCTAGACCATAAAGATGAAAGGTTTCGAATAAATGTATTATTTAAATGGGTAACTGAGGAAAGAATAGACGTAATTAGCTTTTACTCATATTCCACTAAAGAACTATAAATATTAGAAAATAGGGTGGCTTAACTAATCTGAATATTTGTCCCGGTACCAATTTTACCTGTTAACTCTTAAGACATTTGCTGTGCTATTTTGTTTCGTTCAATAACACAGTTATAACAATCCATCTTATACCAATATCCTATGCTATATCTGTACTGCTTTAAAGTATTTTAATACAAGCTTTGAATGCATTTTTTTGTTCACAGATACGCTTTAATCATAGTGGGACTGTGCAAACAGGAGAGGACGTTATAGCAACAGTAGCAGAGGGAGCATCTTGATGAGCTTTAGTGGTTGGGAGATCTGTTAACAGTAATTCAGAACAGGGCTAGATATAAAGGGCAAGATACTTATGAGTTATAGGCAATTGATCAAGGCCTTGAGAAATGTACACCGTTTCAAACACACTTGTGGTCAGATTAAAGGACAATCTTAATTTGAACACAATCTCGGAGAAGGCTTCAGTAGCAGGAGAAATGCATCCACAGTAGGGATGCAGTTGATTAATAGTGGGAAAACAGGGAGGGAAATTCAAGGAAGAAAACATGAAGACAGCTTTCTCTTTTTTTCCTGAAGTCCAAGAGTGCTTTCAAGCAGTGCTTCTTTTTAAAGCTACAATAGCATGAATAAAATCTAACATAATTTAACAGAGAAAGTTTATATTTCTGGGTTGTTGCTTTTTTACTCTTATTATTTCCTTCTATTTGGATAGTTCCTTCCCAAGGCTTTTAACAGTATTCACAGGGGAGACTGTTGCCGTGAACTGAAAGATAGGAAAGAATTACAAATAACACAACATTATTTTTCTTGATTAAGAAGTTTGTCCTTCTACCAGCAAGCCTGTTTGATTTTTCTGTTCAACCATGAACCTGGCAGATTCATTGCTGTTATTATCTCAAGGTTAGCTTCCTTGCTTTCTCATTCATCAGCTCCTCATTGAAAGTCTGGGCAAGCGTAGAAATAGACCCTTGCCAGCCAAGATGGATGGGATTTCTGTTAACCAGCCAAGATGGATGGGCTTTCTGTTCCTGGGTAGCAGATATACGGACTTCCTGTTTCAGGGTTGCTGATATCAACCAGATGCAGCTAGGTTGCCTTTTCACTGATTTGAGGGCATATGAACCCCTTCTGAAGCAGACAGTAATTGGTAGATGGAGGGGGCATTTTTCATACAAGGAAAACCATGTGAAAACTAAGGCTAATCAAGAGAAATTGCTTACATTTTCTCATCTTTTTTTGGGAATATCTAAATCTTCTCTCAACATGCTATTAGATCAGTTAGTGTTCTGGAGGGAATTAGACAAGGCTTGGCATTTAAACAGATTTTTTTAAAAAAATTAGAATCCTGCGTTTGCTGTATATCTTTAAATTGTCAGATTGTGACTCCTATGCAAGGGACTTGTAAAAGGAGGGGCACGGAGACAAAGAAAGTAATTTTATAAGTGGAAATCCGTTGGTTGGGAAACACTTTCGTCTGGGAAGCCTTTTAACTCTATCGTGCGGAGATAAGCCAAATCCTCTCGAGAAAAATGGAGAGAGTAAGATCGTTTTAAAACCGTTCCAACTGTGTTAAACATGGGAATGTGGTTTAAAATGGGAATTTAGTCAACTGGAACCCATAGAGTGGTGTGAAATTAAACAAGCAAGTCGTGTCAAAGTAGTTTTCTGAACTTTTGCCACAAAGACAAACTTTGCATCCGAGGAAAGAAAGTGCTGGACAGCCTAAATAGCAAGCAACTGCTATATTATGAGTGGTTCAGTCAGGAACCATTACCTGTCAGATTGGGCACAAACAAATAACCATTCAGAGACCAGACCCCACTAACCTGTACCAATTGGAAGACAAAATTCCTGGCTATAAAAGCAGAAACTCGGTCAGTCTCTGCTTAGGTACTTGGGGTCTATGTAGCAGATCTTTTTGCCTCTGAGAAGGCCAGCCACAATCTCCCACAAAATGTCATAAAGTCTGTTCACTAGATTTCGGCCACTAAACTCTAAAGCCCAACACCAGTACATATTAGGCATGAATTCCAGAAGGGTGACTTTGGCTCAGTCTTGCTCTCTCAGTGCAACCCACCTCGGAGGGTTGTTTTTCTGGAGAAAATAGGAGGAGGAAGGATATATTAAGCATGTTTGCCACCCTGAGTTATTGGTTTGTTTGTTTGTTTTAAAAAAGGGATATAAATAAATAAGATGCCTCCTTTCCAAATGGATCCAATAAAAATACAATAGGCTTGTTCTAATTTTAGTACCACCAATGTTTGAACAGGCTGTAGGAACAGATACTTGGTGCTTAATGAATAAGACAGAATGCTAATTGAGAAACACACTAAGAATAAGCTTTCTATATTAGAACCAGGACCACAAGCCAAGCACCGCTGAGGGAAAACATCTTGGGGCCCATCTACAAGAACATCCAGCCGGACTAGAAAGCTTCGTTTTTATTTTATTTT
>JANHFP010005119.1:33087-43794 GCA_032468135.1 Calamaria suluensis
TGATGATGATGATGATGATGATGATGATGATGATGATGATGATGATGATGATGATGATGATGATGATGATGATGTTCTTCTTTTCTTTCTAGTTCCTCCGAAGACTATCAAATCCCCCGAGGAACAGATGAAGGTTGAAAACATCCCGTTGTCCAGTTCTTTTAACTACAATGTACTCCAGCATCTGGGCCAGTTCCCACCCCTCATGCCCAACAAGCAGATTGTGGAATCCAACAGCAACAGCCAGCCCAATGCTGGGTTGAACAAACCTGCCATGTCCTACGCAAGTGCTCTGAGGGCTCCTCCCAAGCCCAGACCCCCTCCTGAGCAGGCAAAAAAGAATAGCGACCCCTTGTCTCTGTTTCAGGAACTTAGCCTAGGTAGTTCATCAGGTAGCAATGGCTTCTACTCCTATTTTAAATAATCAGACTATTTTTGTAGAGACATTTTAATTTTTATTTCTGTGAGTAGATTTAAGATAGCTGGGGCTGCACCTGCAGGCACCATCGTTTCTCTCTCTGTTTATATTAGTAAATATATTTTGGTTTAATGGCTTTGCTGCTAGACTTGAAGCTAATTCTTTTTAAATTATATTCCACTATTTTACTTTTCTTTTTGATGTGGGTCAGAAGTTTGAGAAAAAAAAAATCCCTAGAAAAAAAAACTTTTAAAAATTATGTAATTTTATCTATGTGTTGCATTAAAGCTAGCAGCTGAAAAGTTAACTGTGCAACTTTAAAAAAAAATATATAAACATTAAAAAAAAGTTGTCTAAATTGTATTTAAAAATGTAAGTAGCATTTACATTTATTCAATAACATTTAGCATACTGTGCTGGGTTTCTGTACCAGAAATGGCCAGTTAATGTACAAATGTATGTTATGTCTGCTTAAATTGTTTATTTTTTTTTTAAATAAAGATGCAGCATCTTATATTTACATTCAGTTTTATCAGATTTCTGTGAAGGGATGCTGCATTCTAAGACTTTTATAGTTTTAGAATCTGTATGATGTGGTTATAGTAATTTCCTTTCTAGGATGAAGTAAAGGCCTTTGCTGCAGACCCAGATACTACTCTTTTGCAATTAAACAAAAATTAGTGGTCAACCTAAAGGTGAAAAATTCATGTTTTTTGACAAGCTACTCATTCAGCTTGTTGGAGGGATTAATTTAATAGGTTTTTAAACAGAAATCATGAAATGACAAAAAATTGCTACATTCGGTGCTTGGTAGTTGAAGAGCTACTTTAAAAAATCCAGTTGAGTGAACTTAGGAGAAATAATTGAAACCCCCCCTCTCAACTATGCACGTTAAATGTTTGTAATTTAGTTTCTTCCCCTCTGATTTTTCCAGTGGTATGAGAATTGTGCCACTTTAAGGATTTTTCTTCTTTTTTTCCATCACAAGATCTTGGTACATGATTTGATGTTTACCTTAAATGTGACATTATCCACAAATATTCAAATATTTTGCTAACTGTTTTGTTTGAGGAACTTCATTAAAGAAGATTTTTATGTTTGCCAAAGCTGTATCCAAATTAATCCCAGCCTTGGGGAAGAAGAATTGTGGGGAAGGTTTGGGGAAGTAGTATGAATGACGTGGTAATTTATATTCTTGTATCTTTTGTCAAGGCCTTTTGCCACTATATATTGAAAGAAAAATCTATAAAAGACTGTACAGCAATGTTACAAAATTTGGGGGAAGAATTAGGGTAACCTTTACATTTACGATTTTGGTCTTGTACACTGTTCATACTTTTGAAAGAAATCTTTTTTAACTTCAACGGAGGCACGACCTCCTTTACACTTGAAAAGATCTCTTTGATCAGGGACAATTAATTTTTATCAACTATTTATTTTAATTTCCCATTATTATAAGTGATATTTTCAAAAATATAGTTTTAAAGTTTCTTCCCACGACTGTTTAAAACTGGGCTTCATTTACAGGGATGTTTGTTTTTGCTTTGTTGAGCTACTGTATTTGCTGCTGTATCAAATCTAATATTTGCTTTGGTTTCAGTCCCTTCATACTTGTTGGATTTTATACGTTGTGATGGTGACATCTCGGTTTGACTGAAATCTGTGTCACTTTTTTCTTATTGATTTCGGATAACTAAGGAACTTTCTATAAAATATATGCATACTAACTTAATGTGCTGCAATATTTTAATGGCTGCTGGGCTCAGAAATGGGTGAAGCTAAATAAAGCTGTTATAAAACCAAACAAAATGAAAGCAGAAGATTCTGCTCAATTTTATTTAGTACCCCGAGGACACATTCAGGATGTAAGCATGAAGTTAGATAATTCTGCCCTCAGTTGACATAAACCAGGATTTAATTAGTTTCACTTAAATATCTGAAGTTATTTCTGTTGATTCTGTGTCCTTCCCTGACTGATAAACTTTGAGGACAATTGACCTAGTGAAAAATAAATAGGAACACGTAGAAAGGTATAGTAGCTAGTTGCTTATAGCACAAATACATACACTTTCAATTTAGCACTCTGAAATCAGAGTTCAAATTCACACAATAGTCTTATTATTCCCTTCACCTGGACTGAATCTAAATAAATACTGCTTGGCCAATTATTTTCAACTCTGAGTTAGTGAAATTAGGAAGAAGGTGCAGTCTTCAGTCTACTTAATCTATATCATAACTTTTCTCTCTTGTTAATACGGAACTAATAAGCTGTGGAGTGCAACACATTATGGCATCTATGTGGATCTTCAGTAAGGTGCTTTCTGAGTTTTCATTCAGTATTTTAGTGTTATCAGTTTCAAAAAAGATGTGCATGAAAGCTCCACATTTTTGCAATTTGGTCCCCATTTGTATTGGGTCGTAGAAAAATTTGCATAGTCTGTGTTCAGACTGCCAGTTTGTAATGCTACTATTGGAGGCATTTTACTTTTAAGAGCAGATCACAATATTCTTTCTGATTTGAGCCATGATGAATCTCAATTTTTCAGATTAGTGGATTATACCATTACCATAATAAAAGGCATACATGTAATAAATTATTGTAACATCTGATTATCCTGGTTATTAAGAACACATTGTCGGAGCTATTCTATATTTACATCTCTGATTCTTCTTATTCAAATTATATAATTTTTATAAAAACCATTTTTCCCACCTCAAAGAAGGTCTTCTTCATTATTTCATTTCACAATTACTTTATCATTGTAGGAACAAATTTACTTTAGGAGTATATCATATATCACACAGAGGTTTACTCCATTAGCAAAAAAGTTTACATTTTAAAAATGTAACTTTTAGAGTTGGTACTATATAAAGAAAAGAGCTGATAGACTGATAGGTGAACAATGTTGATGACATTACAATTGAACAGCTAGTTAGAATAATAAGTATAATTTCTTTTACATGAAGGATTTATTTTGCAGGAAGTACCCATTCTTGTACATTCAAAAACACAAAAATTGCTTACTATGACTTGAAGCTTATATATATAAGCTTATATATATGCTTATATATATATTTATTTGTAACTCTGAATTCTTAATTGTGTGTTTGTTTGTGTGTGTGTGTGTGTAGATTCCATGTTCAGAAGTTATGTTATTAAGTAGTTGATGTTAAAAACCCTGACTGTATCTGAGGGTGCATCTAAGATCCATTCCCGTCAATGTATTCTCAGTTACTTTAGGTCTATTTTCTAACAGTTAACAGTAGCAGAGTTGGAAGAGACCTTGGAGGTCATCTAGTCCAACCCCCTGCTCACGCAGGAGACCTATACTAGGGATCCTGATCGACAAGGTCAATGTCTTAGCCAGTGAGCCATCCTAGCCATAAAACAGGATGTACATTTTCCCTATAAAATTTAAAGTAGAAAAAGTAGTGGTTCAAAAGTCCACTGACTGAGTGTCCCAGCAGATGGCAGTTCTCTATGGCTCCTATTTTTATTTTCTGTGAAAGGACATTTATTAAAAGGCCCACACCGTGCACTACAGACATGGGAAAATTCCTGCCTATTCTAGAGGGGATCCCTGAAAGCTCCTATTCAGACTGATCAACCTATTCAGCAGTCAGTACTTGTTGAGGGTGACAGTGCGGAAGTGTGCAAGGATTCCCAGGATAATCATCATGCCATTTTAATTTTAGTTGTTTTGCTATCCAGTGTCCTTTGAGGCTGAAACAGTCGTGAAATACTGTTAATAAACATCTTTTCAGAACTTATGAAAAGTGACCCTGAGTTATAAGACTTCAGAATTAGAGACAAAGAATATTTCAAACATCAAAGGGCAAAGAGGAATAAAAGGTCATAGGTTTGAGTGTGTATTTATCATATTCTCAATTTAGAGAATATGGACTCTAAATGTGCCAAAATGCACTCAAAAATTTAGTTTGGCTCATCCACAGATGGGCTTATCTACAAGGATGCACAGTAACAATGCTCTTTAAAGTACCTCTATATACCATATAGAGTATTCTTGAGGATAACTCCATCTGTGGTCCTCAATTTTTTGCCAAAAGGCCATGAAAGAATGATAATCTATAGGTTATCCATGGATAAGCCAACCCTGATAAGTAAAATATATGAAAACATCCAGAGTTGACTGATCCACAGATGGCATATTTTAATGGTATTCTTGTTTTTTTAAAAAAAATTGAGGCTTGGCTTATTTGCAGATGGGTTTAAACACAAGTAGATACTGTGTATGGGGGATTTGTTTGGGAACAATACTGATCCAAGCCAGCTTATGTCAAAAAGCAAAGACCTAAATGTTCAAGGGCACAGCAGCAGGCAAGAGTTTTGTAAAAGAAAAAAGAAAAAAAAAGAATTGCCCTTGGTTTTGCCCAAAAAGAACCATAAGTTTTAAAGTGGAGGCAGTTTTATTATTTTCCTTTCCTATTTTGTTCTGTCTCTGTGTGTGTGTGTGTGTATGTTTCAAAGTACATTAAGTCTATTAATTCCTTACTACATTCTTTTTTATTGATTTCCAGTGGAAATCATTCCATCATTCAGCTGCTTGCAGGGGGTGAAGAGCTAAAAGGGAATTGCCTAGGATCTGCACATCCGCAGATTGCCCACCTCTCCTCTAAGATGCTGGTCAGTGCATCAGCCAAACTAAGTCTATTATACCTTAAGCTTGCAGGTGCCAATGTGGCTTGGTACATTCATCAGTATATGGAATTGCAATATTTGCTGAAGAAATCTATTCTCCCTGTAGATTTGCTACACGCTCCTGATCTTGAAGACCCGGGAAATATTTTAATTAAATAAAATGTGAATTGGTTAAAATTTGTGGTAACTGTTTCAATCCTAGAAGCGACTACATAGGAAAGTGTGTGTGCATTGGAGACCTGGTGAGGGGAAAAAAGGTTATCTGGCACAATGCTGAAGGTTTAGTACAGTTACTTTGCACCTTGATCCAAGTGACAATGAATTAGGAAGGAAAAATGAGTATGGACAGATTGGAGCAATACATAAAGAGAATATTAGACGTGCCTCATATCCCATTCAATCCCAGTGGAAGTATAAAAATATGTCATTCAGAAAATCCATCTTATTTTAACCTTGCCAATGCCACATTCGAGTTACTCAATTGTATCATTTTTTTCCTGTAATGTAATACTAAGCCTCTTTTCAAAATTTGTGCTATTTCCATTTATGGAATCTTCTTTTTCTCCATTTTGCACACATGAAGATTAGCAGCATCTAAAACTGCAATTGTGCATACCCCTGCCTCATTTGCACATGTGCTAGCCTTGTATTAACTGAATTTTAGGGCATGTTCAATGCAACTTGGCATCATCATACAATTCTCACCAAATCAAATATGGCATAAGTCAAACTCGCATTAATTGTAACCTTCAATAATAACAATAAACCCTTAGTCAACATGTGCAGAATCTTCCGTGTCAGCCTTTACACAGAGCAGATTTGCTCATTCCCCTTAAAGTAGAAATATTGTGTTTGTTAAACACCCCATGGAGGCTTGACTATAATTTGTGCTAAGCCATGGTGGGTGGGATCCCACTTCACAAAAGGTCAAAAGCAAGCAATGGTTAAAACAGCATGGATAACAATATTTATTTTGCCCAAGTCATTGATCTCCATGAAATTGCTATAAAAACTTTGAGAATTAAAGCATTTAAATAATTTAAAAACTGTGTGTATAAAACTGTGGCAAAGTTTAAGTAACCAGTAATCTTTAAAGTAATAATTTGGGCTTAAGGCAGGTTCCTAAAGAGTTGAACTTTCATAATTATAAATAAAAAAATATATCTTGTACTGTATGAAGCTAACTCAAGACATCGTGGTTGGTGATGTATAGAACCTATACAGAAGCAATATTTTACATACAACTTATAAATAAATGGAGAAAGAGCCAAGCACACAATTGGAAATGGAAGACCTTGGGAATATGAATCTCAACCTTGTACACCCAAGCCATTGGAGAAAAGCTGACACAAATTTTGTCATGTCCCACAGCACCCATCCAGGGAGTACTGGTACTGCTCAGTGTCTCAGTACAGAAGTGGAACTAGAGAAATTGCCACAGGAGTGAGCTACCAACTAGCTCTGTAGGACAGATGCTGGTTGGTTGGTTGGACATTATGTAGTAAGTTGTAGCTTGGGATGTGCCATTCATGCAAATCTTTACAACTTTCTGCTCAATTTTTAACCCTAACCCTTTGTCTAAACCACCCATCCATAACTTTAGTGTCTTTCAATCTCCCATCTAGATTCCCCCTACTTTGGCTGAGAATCAGATCTTTGTCGCTTTCCCTCTTAGACTAATCCTCTGATCACAGCCAGTTAACCCAGATGGTTGGCCCTAAATGTTTGTGCTCTTGCATGGATGGCCAAGTTGTTAGGTTTATGCAAACATGCACCCAAGCGTAAGACAAAAGTGTGCATAAGTGTGCACATTAGGGGAAAGCAAGAAATGGACCTTAAGCAAAACACAAATGTTGAATGATGAAAACATTTATTTTTTTTAAAAAAAACAACCCTTCCTGTGTGTGCACATGCATTGCAAAGAAACATCCTGAAGAACATAGCCAAAATCATTGTGTTTCAAATGAGCACCACTTATCTTTAGAAAGATAAAGGGCCTTCTATGCCATTAAGAAGAAAATAAAAATACCCCTTCTAGAAGTAGAGAAAAATCTCCAATTTTGTCACTCAAAAAAAAAAAAGTTGTGCAAAGCACCAAGAATCGTTCCTTTGCATTTAAACTGCATCTGCTGTCTCCTAGTGGTCACTGCTGCAAATCCCAAAAGGTGCTTTATGCTTCCAACAACTGTTGTGATTGCAAACAGCATTGAGGACGGGGGTCTAATGGAATCTACCTTCAAGTGTTATGATGGTCTCGGTGCGCTTTTCCTTTTCAAATCGTAGCACCAAACGTATCTTACCGCTAAATTTAAAATGTATTCATGATTAAAATAGCCTGTTAATAAATCATGTTGAAATCTCTCAGGGCATCGTGTTTCCAGTACACATACCTCATGTCCATGGCAGTGAGCTGATCTGGCTTGATTCAAAGCCTCCATATTTTTAAAGAAATCATTTTTGTGCTTCTCTTTTGCTATAGAGCAAGTGATGGCTAACCTTCTTGCCATCGAGTGCCAGAAGCAGGGGAAACGCGGCAGGGGAGTGTCACCTGCGTGCCCACACCCATCATTCTATGCATTCCGTCAATTACTTTATCCCTGTGCTCACGTGCCCACCAATATGGCTCCGTGTGCCACCTGTGGCACGCGTGCCATAGGTTCGCCATCACTAGACTGTCTCAGGAAGGAAAAATAAAGAGAAGTTTTGAAATATTCTGGTGCTCCTCTGTTCACACAAGGTTTATGAAGGGGGAGCAAGGTGAAACCTACCCAACCAGTTAGCAGTCTTGTGGGTTTGATTTATTTTCCTTTGAAGTCTCTCCAAACTGTCTTTGAGATTTTCTGTGATTTCTCCTTCTACTCTTGCCTAACTCTAATATGATGCTGGGTCAGATGATTAGTCCTGTTCCAAACATCTCCAATCTAGAACTCACCAGACTTGTTTCCAAAATCCTCCAGTGATCTTGGCAAAGGCCTGTTGCCAGAGATTCCAGGAAATATAGCCCAACACAACTGGAAGGTAGCAAGCTGGCAGAAGCTGATCTAACCATCTAATACAGAAGTCTTCAAACCTAGCAGCTTTAAGACTTGCACACTTCAACTCCCAGAATTCTCCAGCCAGCATAGCATAGTCCACAAGTTTTGAAGCTGCCAAGTTTGAAGACATCTGATCTAATGCTACTTGGGTAAGATTGTCAATGCACCAAAAATGGTAGTTTCCAAGGTAGAGGGGGAAGACATGGAATCAAAGGTCTGGTTTGTTAATGTATATTTTTTGAATCAGTGATAACATTTGAGGCATGCAAATGATCCTTGTTGCTTTTCAGTTGCTCCATTTATTTCCTGTATTTCTTCCAAGGAGTTCAAGTTTGGCTAATAAGACCATGAGTTCTAGTCCCACCTTAGCCATAAAAGCCAGACGGATGACTTTGGCTCAGTCATTTTGTCTCAGCCCAACTCACCTCACTGTTTTTGCAGGAAGGTATATTGGTTATATTCATACCTTTGGCTTATTTGTAAAAAATAAAGGTCACATATGAATGGATGGATAGGTGGGTGTGGGTGAGTGAGTGAGTGAGTGAGTGAGTCTAGAGCAAGTTGGACAATGTCCGTTGGATTAGGGCTGCAACTTGCTTGTCATTGCAAGGGGTAGGCTGATTTGACTCTTTCCATTTTGTTGTGTTTGTTTTTTAATGTTGGCAATGGAAACAAGATATTGCCAAGTGGTCAGCTCTTCTTAGTCTTCAGCTTGTCAATCAATAGTTCGACAGTTCAGTGGTTCAAATCCCTAGTGCTGCATAATATGGTGAGCTCCCATTGCTTGTCCCAGCTTCTGCCAACCTAGCAGTTCAAAAGCATGTAAAAATGCAAGTAGAAAAAATAGGGACCACCTTTGGTGGGAAGGTAAGAGCGTTCCATGTGCCTTTGGCATTTAATCATGCTGGCCACATGACCACAGAGATATATTCAGACAGCGCTGGCTCTTCAGCTTTGAAACGGAGATGAGCACCACCACCTACAGTTGGGAACGACTAGCACATATGTGTGAGGGGAACCTTTACCTTTACCTATGCAAGTATTGAAAATGAATTAGGAGATATGATGATCAAATCTAGCATTATGTTCCCACAGTGCTAGGTTATCTTCAGATTGCTATTCTGTTGTCTTTGGTTTGTAAGCATCTTATTAATCATAATAACATCCTGCAGAGAAATGGCCTCTTTCATGTGAGAAGCATTTGTCAAGGCTGGTCATTCCATTTGTATACTATGCAAAGCATTAGGTTTCTAATGCTTTGAATGAGTTCCATCAATAATGTCTAATGCATGTTCAATTTTTTTAAAAAGAAGTCTTTTGCCCTTGCAACAAGAAATACACCCTTTCCCTTCCTGCATTGCTGCTAAATGACTTTGGGACCATATTGTCTATTTTTTTCTTTAAAAAAAGGGTTCAAATTCAAATAGTATGTTCAGACTCTCTTATCAGGATAAGGAAGACAGCAGCTGTTAAAAGTCTTTCCCAGGCACACATTGGAGATGGAAAAATGGTTACAACTCTAATAATTTCTCTTTCTCCTGTTCTTGTTTGCTGCACAAATCTTTGTAACACCCCCCATTTCAAAATATTGCCCAAGTCCATCTTGACTCCATTGTCAAGATAAAGTCCTTTTAGCTCTTTGCAAATCTGAGATCCAAGCAGATCAACTACTTTCCCATTTCTGGTATATTTTCTGTGACATTTTCTGATTTCAGTATTTGATTCTGTGCCTTGAACTGAATATTGGAGAGATGCAGGCCCTCCGTTCCTAAACAAATATTTAAAAATGATTTTTTTAAAAAAAATATTTTTATGGCTGCCTACAGCAGATGCTAGGTACTATGGGCAGCTGTGGGTCAGGAGCCAAAGAGATTATGGTCCTTTGATTGACTGCTTGCATATCTCTTTTTTTCCCTACTCTGGCATAAGGTTCCATAAAACCACTACTTGAAAAACAAAAACTGCTGACATGCTTCTGCTTTGAAGCTCTTAAAGGTTAGTGGCAGTTCTGTCTGGACACTTAGCTAAGACTGTTCCTATACCCCCAAAAAAGTCATCCCATCTATTATTGCTTTTTAATTAATAACAATTAATTAAATGGGTGGGGGAAGAGCCAAACCCAAAAACAATTGTGATAGCAATAATGATACATACATTGTCAAAGAGAAGAAGAAAATAAGAACATATAACTATCCTGTTTGTCATGCCTCAGCCGCAGTCAGATTCAGACACGGAGGAGTTAACTGATTTGGCAGGGAATGGCATGGACAAATTAGCCTCTGAAGCTGGGAGTGAGAGCTCAGAGGAAGAAGAAGAAACAGTATCCCTAGTGGATGCTAGGGAGAGACACAGGGACAAGAGGCATAAGGAAAGGTTCCCCATGAGTAAACGTTAATTATGTGAAGGCCTTATAAGGCAGAGGATGGGTTGCGTTCTTTGCTGGAGTCAAATTGTTTCCTTCGTTTCGGATTTCTGCTTGTGTTCAGTTCCTATTATCTTCTGTGCTGACAAGACTTTGTATGTGCTAATTAAGGTCTGGATTGCAGCCAAAGCTCCTGCTGGCAAACAATTTAAGTTTGCTGTTTTCAAGAAGT
>JANHFP010005121.1:13965-25438 GCA_032468135.1 Calamaria suluensis
TGTTCACCGCCCCGAGTCCGCGAGGAGAGGGGCGGTATATAAATCAAATAAAATAAATAAATAAATAAATAAATAAAAATGGAATGCGTGGAGTCCAAAAATGGGACACACGGATGCCAAAAACGAAACACATGAAACACATTTATACAATGGTATTTTTTCATATTTTTTTTCATTAGCTTTAAAGTTACAAAATAAAATATTGTCCCAACTTGAAATTTACTCTGGGAGATTTCCTACAAAGCTGTTTAACTCTAGCTCAAAATTTAAATGACAACTCCCTATTATTCTAAGAATTTTAAGAAATTAAAAACACTAAAAAGTTCAATTTATACAGCTGTTGAAGCAAAATAAAAAGTAACAAAATGGTGCATTCTGCTAGCATTCTGCTGGTACTAATCTGTTGATTTCATAGAACTTCTTAGCTCCTTCTCTCTCTTGGAAATAAGTGAATACAACAAAATCTCAAAGTGAACAGGAAATTTCTCTTCCCAGCCATAATAGCATTATCAATAGCACTTAGACTTATATATCACAGCAGGGGTGAAATCCAGCAGGTTCTGACTGTAGCGGAAATTTTGAGTAATTCAGAGAACCAGCAAATACCACCTCTGGCTGGCTCCAGAGTGGGGTGGGAATGGAGATTTTGTAATATCCTTCCCCTGGGAGTGAGGACTGAATGTGGATTTTGCAGTATCCTTCCCCTACCACACCCATAAAGCCACACCTCACCCATTAAGCCATGCCCACAGAACAGGTAGTAAAAAAAAAAAGGATTTCACCACTGATTTACACCACCTCTCTGTGGTGTACAGAGTCAGCATATTGTTCCCAACAATCTGGATCCTCATTTTACTGATCTAGGAAGGATGGAAGGCTGAGCCAACCTTGAGTCAATCCTGGTGAGATTCCAACTGCCAAAATGATGGCAATCGGCAGTCAGCAGAATTAGCCTGCAATAGTGCATTCTAACCACTGCACGGCTATGACCATAATACATACTCTACAGCAGGGGTGTCAAACTGGATTTCTTTGAGGGCTGGATCAGCATTGTAGTTCTCCTCCGTGGGCCAGCCGGGGTGGGTGGTAGACTGGACGGATGCTTCCTGCTGCACATCTGCCAGCCAAAATGGGAAAAGCGGGGTGCTTATATCTGGCCTGTGGAGCTCCCCTGGAAATAGCAAAGGACTGGCCCGTGGTGCCTTTGGCAGCCAAAATGGGACATAATGGGGATATTCCCCTCCCACACCCCATTTTGCTATGGAGACTGTGCGGGCCAAAGGCTGGGCACAGGGGTGGCTATGTGCAGTCCCATTGCACTCCATTTTGGCTGCCAGAAGCGCCACAGGTCCATCGCTATTTCCAGCCCAGCCCCGTGGGCCAGATTTAAACACCCCGTGGGCCAGATCCAGCCCACAGGCCTTGAGTTTGACACCCCTACTCTACAGGTTCTGATTCATTTCTTTCTCAGCTGCCATGCATTTAATCAAAACTGTCATGAAAAGCATGAGGAAAATGCATCCCCACAGAGAATAAAATATGTATTTGGCCTGGAGTTGCAAATTCACATGCAGTATTTGTACCACAAGAATAGCTAGCCAGCAATGGCTCTTTTGTGTGGATTATTTGAAAATTGCCATGAAACTGTTTGATGCTGTGAAAGTGCTGCATAGCTGAGCACAGCAGATTCAAAAGCAAAAAGTCCATTTGTACATACAATCCTTGCCTGTGGCGAAGTACCTCTCAGTAGATGCTTTCCAATGTTCTTGCTTTGATGACTGAGATCCCAGAATGACATTTGTCCTGCAGACGGGACACACAATTCTGCACATGAAGCTTAGCTGAAAGCTTAGTTACTTTTAAGACTGAAAAAAATTGAATTAGATCAGCCATCTCTCATCTAAAAAAAAGTATAAACTTAGAGAATCCAGAGCTTTTTGAAAGCCATGTTTCTACGTATTTAATTTTATTACCTGTTAAATTCCGAGGTTAAGCTGCTAACCAATGGCATGTAGATTTAGGCAAGGGCCCAAAAGTATGGGAAATCCCAGTTGATCCTTGTGATATGAAAAGCACATTTCTACAACTGCGGTTTCTGATTTACATTGAACATTTATCTGTCAGCTATTGCTAGGTTCTTCTACCAGAGTCAGCATTTATTACAGATGGGGATAATTCCTAACAAGAAAGCTGCACTTAATAGACAAAAATGAAACTTGATCTGTTTTGCTTTACCTTGTTTTCTTTTTAGGCATATAAAGCAAGAACAGAATCAATGAATAAATTTTCTTATCTGTCAGGATGGCCACAGTCCAGAACATTGTAAGGACTCTCTCACATAACTAAAGATTTAAGTTGATTACTCACCTGCTTTTTCCACTACTTAATTAAACTGAGATCATATATGTTTTAGCGCTGTTTTGGATAGCAATACCCTTTGGAGAAAGGGTTAAAATAAACTGAGAGGACATCTCAGGAACATCTCACAGAATCTTTTGACAACAATGGTCTCTGAGGAAGGGAAAGGAAGACATTTCAGTAAGATTAAAAGTAAACCATCAGTAAATCTTCAAATGGTAAAGCTCTAATTAAAGAATTGGTCTTTAGGATGGTACAGAAAGTGAAAGGTTCACTTTGTCTCACTGGAAGCTCAAACTTTGGAGAGGGGAGATCCCATGTGTATAGCTTCTGCACATGATGAAGCAAAGTATCTTGCTCATTGGGCATTGATTTTGGCCAAGCTATGAAATCTGGAAATGTTGGATGATTCAGATCATATTGTCATTTATCATATTATCATTATCATTTATTTGTGGTTGGGAAGAAGCACTGGAACCTATTCTATTCCACCTGAGGCTGCAGAAAGTTCCAATGACCATCTTTTTCTCTGGATTCCTGCCTATTGAAAAGGATGGCAATACAAAACAACTGCAAAACAAAACATAACATCTTCCAGCTACTTATGTACTGCAGCATTTTGAAAGTGGAAACAGGTGGGATTATTGCAGTGGCCCCAGGGGTGAAATCCAGCAGGTTCTGACAGGTTCTGGAGAACTGGTAGTGGAAATGTTGAGTAGTTCAGAAATCTGGTAAATACCACCTCTGGCTGGCCCCAGAGTGGTGTGGGAATGGAGATTTTGCAGTATCCTTCCCCTGCAATGCCCACCAAGTCACACCCACAGAGCCAGTAGTAGAAAAAGATGGATTTCACCACTGAGTGGCCCCCAAACTGTTTGGCACCAGGGACTGGTTCCATGAAGAGAGGATTTTCCATGGACTGGAGGGGGCATGGTTTTGTGTGCTGTATGCATCCTGCAGATGGGGCTTCACTTGTTTGCACGGTCTGGTTTCTGGCATGCCACGCAGTGGTAGGTTGCTCCCAGTTCAGTCTCGTTCTATAGAACTGGTAGTAAAACCAGTGGGAGGCTCCACCCACTTGCTCCTACACCATCATGGGTGATCTGTGCATGCACAGAAGCACATGTGCGTGTTCTCGTTGCAAACCAGTAGTAAAGGTAAGTGGAACCCACCCCTGATGCCACAGACTGATGCAGGACTGGGGGTTAGGGATCCCTGGATTACTGGATTCACTGACAGGTCTGCATTCAAATCAACGTAAACTTGAAACTATTGGGTTTTTTTTCCCCTCCACCAGTATCTTGAAGCTAGAGAGATCTTGGAAGCTAAGACAGAACTTTAGTATAACAGAATATAACAAGGAATTATGTGATTCCTGAAGGTAGTAACATAATTATCTCATTACTTTCATGGATCACTTTATTTGATGCCTGGAGTGTAAGCCTGGAGTGAAAGCAATATCCTTTACTAGACTCAGAATTTTTTGCAGAACAGGAGAGGAAAGGTGGGTTAAAAAAGCAAAAGTGAGACACAGATTTACTTCAGTTAGTATCCATAAGCAACATCAGATGCAAGATTATTGCATTGATGAATCTGTCAAGGCATGTAACCAGTTAGGAAGCCAGGATCTCTGTTTAGTCTGCAAACAACAATGTTAAATCTCCCAGTGTTGGATGAACTCAGTCATTGCCATTCTTCCCCCCCCCAACCATCTTGATATCAATGACAAAATGTCCTGAAGATATGAAAATCCTATTCATTTTTGCAATTGATATTTCTAATTTCATGAACTCTTTTACGCAGAAAGGGACAGTTTCTTGAATGAACTGTATTTATTCCCTGATGCTCTGGATGACTTTATTAGGCTCTGTATTAATGTTCCTCAGCTAAATAAGGGAGATTTGGCATCTGAATCTGCCACAAGGATTGATTGTTGTTGCTAGCTAATAGCTGTTTCAGTCTCTGTAAGCCACTTGTCTTCAGCAGCTGTGTGGCAATGACAATGAACAGCATTTGCTAGCTGACCTAATCTAGCCACTGATATATTTTATGGAAAAGATCAGTGAATTAATCCCTTAGATTTTCATCTGGGTGCCTTTGAAATCAGTCCAGTGAATTAAAAAAGTCATCATCTTCCCTTATAAATACCCCTCCTCAAGCTACGTCTATAAAATATTGAATGGATCACTATTCTTGGAGCTATTAGCGTTGCAAAGCTCTTCGTATCCAGCTCTCAAAGCACAAAATATTAGTGGCGTTTTCACTCATGTATGCATCAGTATAATTTTTCTGGGCAACATGGTTTTGGAAGTCTTCTGGTTTCTAAGCCAGCACCTTCCCCACTAGACTTAACTAGCCCTCATTGTTGAACAAGTGTAGTTTGTGTGTGGGGGTGGCAATTGATATAATTAAAAATAGCCTCTTAAAATACATTTGAGAAAGTGGCTTCATTAACAGAACAACTCAACTCACCATCTCACTCATAAACATATCAAATTCATCCTTCCTGGCTTCTCCCTTTTGAGGTCTCTATGAAGATCAGTTTCCTCAAGTCTTTTGGCTGTCTGCCTATCATTCCTTGCAGAGGACTATAGAAAATTTAAGCAATCTGAATATGAAAAAAAATCTAGCATGGAGTTCCTAAGCACAGTACGAGTTCAATAGCAGATACGTATCAAGCCCTAGAAACAAGTAGACAATATGAATGGTTTCTATACTGTATTTGTGGTTTAGTTTCAAGAAGTCTGTCAGGGCAGCTAGAAACTGCGGTTTGATATTTAGCAGGAACATTTAAGGATACAAAGAAGTAGCTCAGATCTATTTACATCCTGACTTTTTTGATATATATTGTTTGACCTGCCTTTGCAATCCCATAATGCATTTTGGAGACTGAATTACTGTGGAATAGTTGAGTAGCTGAGAATGGAAAGAAAACTTATAAATGGCAAATGGGATGGGACAGGCACTTACAACTCCTTGCTGTCTTCTAGTGGTCATCAGGATTTTTGCAGCCCTGATTTGCCAGGGTAAGTGAATACAGTGGGTTCAACTTCAGACCAAAACAAGAAAGATGTTCACCATAATCTACTTCCATCCACTGCTCTAACTGGTAATTACAAAGATCTGGCTTAAACAAAATTCCCTTTCCTAATTAGTTTCTTAAATTGCAGGTTCAGCATAGGTCATGATTTTCAGACTCTCCAAGTGTTTTGGATTGAATTGTCTCAAATTGGGCTTTTGAATGTATACATTTAGCAGAGTTTTTCAGAGACGTAGAAACAGGATTAAGTGACTGCAGCCCAGCATTTGAACACAGTCTGGTGAAATTTATTAACTCTTCTTAATGCATTCTAATCAATGCAAAATAATCATGAGTAGCAAATGACTGAATTAAACGAAACTAATTCTATCAGAGAATTTCATGACTGTGGAAATATTGATTTGCATACTTTGAATATTCATTGCTGTACTCTCAGTTCTCTGGACATGGAGAGGAGATTTTGCTTTTCAGTCACAGACGTATTTATTGAGAACGCATCTCATTGAATTCAGTTGGATATACTTTTGAATAGACGTGGCAGAATTTTGTGTATTTTAAAGCCTTGTAAAGCTATACTGTCAAATCAAATGTTGTAAATACAATTCAGACTAACATTGTGGACATTTTATTTGTTATGAAATTGTATTGCTTTGGACTTTTTCCAGCTGTAACTGTATGATCAATATGAACCAGATTTTAATAAATATGAGACCTAAGGCACAGTTTATAGCATTATCATTTTAGAATATAAAAAAAATCTATATAAACTCATGAATGAGTTTTTGCAGTTTGCTCACCCACAACAAAACACTTAGCCACTGATAACATTTATTGGCATTTTAAAATGTTTTCCCTCAAGGTGTTTTGTTTTTTGTTTATTATATTATAAATTATGTCTACAAACTAAGGCATAGTCTATTTTTTTTCTTTTAGTGAGAGCCTGCATAGTAGCTATTAATACTTACTGGAATAATTAATACAAAGTATGCAGTTTGGATTGCTTTATTTAATTAATGAAATGTATCTAACAAAAATAAAATAACGTAGAAATGACAATAATACAATAAAGTTGTGGACTGATGAAGTATTGTATAGTTTTTTTAAATGATTGGATTATTAATTACCATTCAGTAACTATTTTGTTTGTGACACACTACATTTTATTTATTTTTTATTTTTGTCACCTGATAATCTGGTGATGCTATAAATAGCATCATTACTAAAAGGTGTAATACATTGCACATATGATCCGTGTTCTAGCAACAAGGACTGTGTGCCTTGGTACTTTTCAAAGCTAAAATCTAAGTCCCCAGTGTTTTAGTAAAGCACACAGGGCTAGATATAATTACTTTATCAGCTTTACTAATTACAGTAGCGCAATTTCCATTGGGCCTTTTATTTAAAAACGTTTTCTTGTAGAAGAGCTTGTTCCTTCCTTGTAACCAATACTACAAAGGCTGAAGAAGCCTTTTAGATTCTGCTTCTTTCTCCAAGCAGTGTAGTGAAGATGCCCAGAATATATACAATGCAGTATATAGACTGAAAAGGTTAGAGGCAAACATGACGTTTTCACAATTATCTTCATTCAGGTTTTTTACCCCAACTAGATAGTGCTTCTCTGAAATGCTAAAGATAATGATCCTAAACACGTATAATAGGGTGAGCCCATTACACTCAGCATGGTTGTGTTTAATGTTGTTCTAGGAAACTGTTGTGAGTAGAAGAAAATAATGTTTTTAGTAAATTCCTTCCCCCCTCCCCTTTGTAGCTCCTCACCTGAACTTCTGTGCTGCTTGCTTAAATGGTGTAATCTTGTTTCAATGTCTCTTAACAATTAAGTTTGGTCCAGTGGTTAAGCCTCAGGCTGGAAATCCAAAGATTGTGAGTTCAACTCCATTCATAGGCAAGCAAATTGGATGGGTGACTTTGGGCTAGTCACTCTCTCCCAGCCCAACTCACCGCACAGGGTGGTTGTCCTGGGGAAAGTAGGAGAAGAAATGAGCATTTGTTATGTCTGCTGCCTTGAGTTATTCATAAAAATAACAAAGGTGAGATAAAGATAATAGAACCAAATAAGTTATTTGTTCCATTCAGGAAATTGTGAACAATGGGAATACAGGTAGTCCTTGACTTAAGACCACAACTGAGCCCAAAATTAATGTTGCTACTAAGTGAGAAATTTGTTAAGTGACCTTTAGCCCATTTTATAACGTTTCTTGCCACAGTTAAGTGAATCACTGCAGTTATTAAGTTACTAACACATTTGTTAAATGAATGTTGGCTTTCCCATTAACTTTGCTGGCCAGATGGTTGCAAAAGGTGATTACATGTTCTCGGGATGCTGCGAACATAAGTATGAGTCAGTTGTCCAGCATCCAAACATAAATCACGTGGCTGTGGGGATGTTGCAACAATTGTAAATATGAAAAATGGCCATGTCTCTTTTTTCAGCACCATTGTAACTGCGAACAGTCACTAAACAAACTGTTGTAATTCAAGGACTACCAGTATCACTGAAGAATGAGAAACATGGCAACAGAATACCTGTTTATTGGAAATAATTGTAAGCATCTAGAGTCTGATTTGCCATATTTTAGGCAATTGAAAGAATTAGCTCACAGCTGGCCAAACCCTCATGATCTTTGTGAATTACTGGAAGGCTGATGAAATGACAGATGAATGGAACAAAGACAATTTTGGCTCAATTATCAAAAAGCTGGAAAAGGAAGATCCAAGAAACCAGAGACCATTCAATCAGACACTGATTCCTGGAATTATTCCAGAGCAGATCACAAAGAAACTGATCTATAAATATCTTGGAAACATAGTATAATTAATAGAAAACAGGATGGATTTGTAAAAAAAAAGAAAAGAAGTCTTATCAGACAAGGGCTTTCTTAATAGACTGTTGGAATGCCACAGACATAATGCAATTTGTCTTTGGGAAAGTATCTCAATGCATTCTGATTCACAGGGTAGGTAAATGTGAGCTTAATAATTAAGTGGATACACAGCTGGCTTGAAAATGATGCTTCAAGAAGGCTTGTCAAGCCATCAAGTTATTGCTGGGTGTTAATCTTAGAAGTTTATTCTTCAGTATTTGTATAAATGATTAGGATTAAGTGGTGTGGGGGAGTATTTCTATCTTCAGATAACACAAACTAGGTAGGATGATATATGCTTAAGAAGGCAAAAATGAAATTCTAAACCCTAGAGAATTGGGCAAGAGAAATGGGCTAACTCAATAAAGTATAACATAAAAATGGTTACATTGTCTTGGTTTAAAAATCCCTGAAATCTGAAAAAGACTGAATATGAATAAATAGTACAATGTTGCGGCAAAAAAAACACAAATGGAATTTTAGAGTAAATAAATAGAAGTAAAATATCCAAATTTTGGGAAGGAACAATTGTACATTCTTCTGCTTTAGTCAGATCTCATATCAAGTAATGAATCCAATTGTGGGCATCATAATTTGAAAAGAGGAACTGAAGCAGGATTAGAGAAGGATAAAGTAGATGGTCGAAGATCTTAAAGCTATGTCCTGCCAAGAGATCTAGAAGGAGCTGGACATGTTCAGCTGTGAGAAGAGAAAGTTGAGGGGGAATATGATACCAATCTTAAAATACCTAAAAATATGTCTCACAGAAAAAAAAATCTATTCTTTGTTACTCCAGAGTGGAATAATAGATATAGGGAGACAAATTTCAGTTTAATATTAGAAGAAAATTAGGAACATAAGAAGATAGGAAGGAAGAACGAAAAATAGGACAACTGAGGTGGTTTGAGATAAGGGGAGAAATAGCAATTGAGAATGAGGAACAAGTGATGAAAAGGAAATAGGAACAGAGAAAGAAGAGAAAGGAAAGGGTGAGCTGAGCAATTTTAAATTTGATGATTACTATTTATGAATACCATTTATGAATACAAATGGCAATGTATGAGATTCTCAGTTATCCAGGTCACGGTGGCCCCAAAGGTGATTTTTCAGGAGGCAACTGGACTTTCTTGTTTTTTCCTTGAAGATGTTTTGCTTCTCAGGAACCATTTGCACTTCAGTTTGGGATGCAGACAATGCAGACTCAGCTCTGACGGCCTGCACCTTTCTTCAACAGGGAAGGGACGCAGAGCAGAAAACATCAGCTCTGACAGGATAGGAATCCTTCCATCCCTCACTATCCTGTCAGAGCTGAAGAAGCTTCTTGATGAGAAGTGAAATGTCTTCAAAGAAAAAACAGGAAAGTCCAGTTGCCTCCTGAAAAATCACCTGTAGGACAATTTATGAATACAATACTCATTCAGGGTTTGAAGAATTTTGTTCATATTGAAAGAAATCAAGGTGCACCTGTTCTGCTTGGTGTATAGGTTTTCTGTACAGTACAATTGGGAGGCAATAAACTTACTGAAGAATACTTGAGATATGCTCTTCCCTCTCTTTTTCTCCCAGGCTTTGATAAAACCAATATCTGACAGGAATTCCACATCAATTCAGAGACCACATTTGATCCCTCCAAAATGGGGATGAAGTAGATCACACATTATTTAGCATAGGTAGCTCAAGTATTATATAAGGTAGGTAGTATAGAAGGAGAATTCATTTATTATTAAATTTAAATGGTATGCTGGTTAATTTAACACAGGATAAAAATTATATAAATGCATTTGAGACCTGAAACAGATAATTATGGCAGATTATTTCACAATGTTTAATTCTGGTTCTAACGGAAAAATAATCCAGTACAGAAATTGATATGTTCAACAGAGCAGGCCTATGCTTATTTATTCGGAAACATGCATAGTATTGTAAATTTATGCATTTAAACTGCCTTACTTCTAGATAAGATTTTTCAGATTTGTGACTGCACATTTCACAGTACTGTAAATTGTATATGAACATTCACCATTGATTAATTATGTTCCTGGTTTCAAAAGTAGTAGATTGAATCCTACAGGACAACTAATACGATTGCTGAACTATGTTGACTTTTCTGAGATGGGTTTTTGCAGTTTATCTGCTTATTGGTTTTTGCTTACCTGAAGGGGAAAAAAATTAGATTAACTCTATAAAAGGAGTTTTTTTTTTACATCACAGAAAGCAATGCTAAACAAACATTTTATTCCATGTCATACTTTTATCTCCCTCCTAACTGTCTTAGTTTCTACTATTCTGTTTTATCAAAAAGATGTTATTCTGACTTACTTGAGATTTGATGTCTCCAGGTATCTTTCTTTTAATGAATTCAGCATGCAATACAGAGTTTTGAAAGAGGAATCTAATAATGAAGGATTATCCAATAGATAATTCTTTTTGAAAGACCCCTTTTGACTTCAGAAATGAAAGCTGAAGACTCGACACAAAAGGATGCGACCAACAATTATAATTCTTGAAAAATTGGGAAGAGGTGCCCAAGATTTTCTTTCATTAACCCATATGTGCGTATGTGTGTATACATGCACACACACACACACCACTTGTCTTGACCTAGATACTATAGTTAGTTTTTCAAGAACCTGTATAGGACTGAAAATCCTATTGGTTTTGGAATGATCAAAAGCTCTGTGGGAGCCCCTAGCTCTGCCACAACAGCAGGAGTTACCTAGGAACCAACATTAACAATACTGTGTAGAAAATTGAAAACTTCCTTTTTTCCCCTCTAGAAGAGGTGACATCAAAATTAAGTGGGGTATTGTGAGAAATGGTAATACAATTTCTCATCATTTGGAAAGAAAAAAGAAAGAAAGAAAACTGACATGTGCACGCCCATGATTTAGGTTTAATGTACCAAATGCAACAACCGGAAATGTTTCCTCAATCTTCATCTTCTCTCAGACATTCTGGATCTGCTTCCTTTAGTGACAGTACCATGTCATTTTGTATTCATTGACCACCTATTGGCTGCCATAGTTTCTTCCAAGGCATGCAATGCATAGCTGTCAAAAGGTTGCCTGCCTTGAATAAAAGTTAAAACAATTAATCAGTGGAACGACTTGCCTCCAGGAGTTGTGGGTACTTCATTACTGGAGATTTTAAAGAAGAGATTGGACAACCATTTGTTTGAAATGTTATAGGCTAC
>JANHFP010005122.1:19441-40830 GCA_032468135.1 Calamaria suluensis
CCCTGCTCCCCCAGCACATGCGCATGTGTCCCCTCCACCCCCTGTTTTTGGGCTAGCAAGCCTCCCTGCAGCCTCCTGGGCCCAAAAACAGGCTGTGGGGAGGCACACCACCACCCCACGCTCTGCCTCCATGCCCATGCCCTACCATGTTCGATCCATGTCCCCTGCACATGTGAGTGACCCCCATGCGCATGCATGTGCATCTCCCGCATGCACCCCAAAAATCAGCTGGCTGATGGGAGGCATGCGCGCACATGCACAGTGAAGTTGAGCTGGACAACAGCTCGCATGCCCACAGAGAGGGCTCTGCGTGCCAGCTGTGGCATGTGTGCCATAGGTTCACCATCACAGAGCTAGAGCATGCATCAACTTTTAATATAGAGTTCTAAGCCACAGTTTTTCAAGCTTGAGTTCTTCAGAACTCTATAGGACCATGAGAACTCAATGGGATTCTGCGAGATATTCGAAGGAAAAAAATTCCCTTGAACATGCCTACTTTTCTGTTACTAGAATTATGCCTCTTGAACAGAGTTCTGGAATATTTTTTTAAATCCAGTTCTTGAAAATTCCATAATACAGTACACTTAACATTCTGAGGGCAAACATGGTAACATGAAGTTTTTTTGGATGCAAATTTCAATTTTTGCTTGTAATTAAATAATCTGTTTGATTTTGTCCGATAAAAGAAACATGCATGTTAATATTGCCTAGAGGCTGGGTTTATCAATGCCTGCCCATTTTGTATGTAGAAGGTGTTATTTTTGTAGAAGAATGGTTTGAACTAAAAGCAATTAAAATTGTGTACATAATTGCAGTTCAAGTGGTATATATGTACTGTAGTTAATCATGGCAGATGGCATCTGATTCAATTTATATATAGTGCATTTGATTAAATATCTTCAGTCATTGCAGACCTGTGTTTGCAACCTGAAATATAGAATCACGTTGATATTGAGACAAAGCAGTACATTGTGATGCTGCTGATAATAATGATGATTATTATCATCATTTCTGAGAAAAAACCTTTAATATCATTATTGGCCTGAACGTTTTAACTGGTAATGTTCTCCCAGTTCTGTTATACCTTCACCATTTTGGAACCATCTGTTTTGCTTTGAGGATTAATAGTATGTATGAGTCAGGCCACTGTAGTTTGTTCTACAAATTACAGGTAAAAGCTATGGCTTAGCATTGTATATGAGTGCAGTACTATGCCAGAAATATATTTTATGCAATACATATATTTTTGTCAACTTGTCTGATGCCTATCTGTATTGTGGCACGGCTTTTCATACGGTCACATTGCTGTTGGCATAGCAATATTATCCCACAAGATCTATCAATAGGGTAAAGGCTTTTGGAATGTAGAAGATTTGGTAAGTCAAGACACTTTCTAAATACCTATTGTATCATAACTTGCTTCAATATTCTGGCTTTTATCTGCAAGGGTAAAGACAGGAAAAACTAAAATTTCAACAATTCAGAAAAGATGTCTTTTTTGTTAAGTTATGCCATTTTTTCCCTTCAATTCCATAAACCTTTTGAGTGTAATTGTTTTTTGCCTTGAGCTGTTAAGAAACTTCAGCTGGTGCAGAAGGATTGGAATGTTTAGGATGATCTAATTGAATGATATCTTGCTTCTTCTAAAGCTGATACATTGGCTCTTGGGACCGAAGTCAAAATGATGGTCTTGGTCTTCATAGCCTTATAAAGCTTAAAGGCTGTTCTACAAGTCCTACCGTCTGCAGAGAGGAGGCAAGCAAACTGTCACCCAAGGTAGATTTTTTTTCAATTTATCTTGTCTTTTCTCCAGACGTTCCTGGTGGCATATGTAGCATTCCCCCTTCCATTTTTTCTCGAAAATTTGGACAAAGTGATTGGCTCAAAAACTACTCAGTGAGCTGCTTCTAGTTGGGAGTGGATTTGAACCTGGGTTTTACTCTTTGTAAAATCAAAAACATTGTTTCAGGATGGAAATATATTCTCCATTTTGTCACATATAGTAAAAGTTGTTTCACTTTTAAATTTATTTTGTAATAATTTTATTGAAAGTTTTAATTCCAACAGTAAGAAAAATAATACAAGCTAGAAAAACAAAACGGAAAAAGAGAATGCAAGAAAGCATACAAATAAAGAGACCCCCCCAATAAACATCTCAACTTCATAGTGACAAGTATAATAAATTTCACAATCCATTTACTTAACAAATATAAAACTCCTCATTTCTTAACAATATGCAAATCAAATAAATAACTTCTTCAATTATCAAGCAAAAAGTCCAGAGTTCTAAAATTTGATAACATTCTGTATCTCAATTCTTAGCTGTAAATAAAACCCCATTTAAAAGTCCTAAAATGGTCCTGATATTCTAGTGTAAACAAAAAAAATCCTACATCTTAACATGACAAAGAAGGACCATTTCTCCTTTTAAAAAGACACAACATTTTTCCATTCCAAATGCCAACAATTCCAAAGAAACCACCCCAAATAGCAACATAGCCCATTCATATAAACATTCCATATCTCAACTCTGAACTAAAGACAAATCCACATTTAGCAAACATAAAGTAATCCCAGTATTCTACTATAAGCAAAATACTAACATTTTAACATAAGAAATATGGATAATTTCTCTTTTAAAAAGAACAAGTTCACAAAATTCCTTACCAAAGACAGACACAGAACCAGTTTAAATGCTATAAAATTCTGATAAATAAAGAACTGTATTTTTTGGACTCTTAAGATGTTTTGGACTATAAGACGCACCTAGCTTTTGGGGAAGAAAATAAGAAAAAAAATACCTTTGCCTCCCAGCAACTTGACTCCTTGCAGCAAACAGCCTGGTCAGCTTCAGCACAGCCTGATTTAGCATGAGCAGCTGATTGGCAGTTGAATTTGCCTCCTGGAATATCGCCTATCAGCTGTTCCAGGCTGCAGAGATTGCCATCGCCACCATCATTGTCCGTCACTGCTGCTGCCTCCGTGCCTCCCTGTTTTCGTCCTCTGTGCATCCCATTTTTGGCTTCAGGTGGCCCTCACATGAGTGACATCATGCTGGCCATGCCTGCTCTGGCCACACCTACTCCACCCCCCCCAAGGTCAAACACCCCTGATGCGATCCTCAATGAAATCGAGTTTGATACTCCTGTTCTAGGGGGAAATGTTTTAATACCATATTAGATTTAAATAAATCCAATATACCACATTTTTCCAGTCAAGATATTAAGAAAACCAAAAAGAAATATCCAAAATGCCATGTCCCTTCCTTTTTTTTTTAAAAAAAAAAGATGTCTTTCTGTGTAATCCATATAATTGTTGATCTTTGTTATGAGTTTCTTCAATATGTTAAACTGCCTCTTTTGTAAGTCCAGCAACAAGAAATTGTTTCAGTTGTTCTCTAGGATTGCCACTTTATTTCCTTCTTAAGTTTTAAACTTCACCCAATTTTTTTTCTTTATATTTGATAACAAATTCTTATTTAAATTCTTGTTCCTATCCTTGTGTAGATTTTGTTGAATAACTTTTTCTATAACTACTTCTTGGCACATGTAATATCTTCTAGGAAGACACAATATAGAAGATATAATACTGTAGATTTTAAATCCTGATGCTGTTACATGTTCAGTTCCTCAAAGATATCTTTGAACACTTGTTTTGTTATATCTCTATTAGCAAAAACATTTTTTCACAAATATGCATTCTTTAAAAATAATCTCAAAATATTAATGTTCAAAATCAATATTTAAAGTTTCCCAAGCCCTCAATCTGTTTAAAACCTTCTGTAGCCAAATCCTTGTCTTGTTTTTTGTTGTTTATTTTAAATTCATTAAGATTATAACGTTCATTTTCTTATATTAATGATTAAAGACATTCAGTGTTTCAAAGACACTTTCAGTGTCTGTTTTCTTTGAAGTAGTTAATAGGCAATTTCCAAAAGCAGGTAGCAAGATAAATGTGAACATAGTATCCTTTAAAAAGGCTCTTTTTGGAGCTGGAGCAATTCTAGTGAATTCCCTGATCTCCTGATTCTTCCTCTCCATTCTGGAGATTGCAATGATTCACATTAGTAGGATATAAGGAGCAACTATAAGGACAACATTTGGGCAATCTTGTATTCTTTTGTTATCCAGAGAGGATCAAAGGAAGGATCATTTTGTTGGCTTCCTATTTGCAGCTGCAAACATTTATATTTCTCTTTTTGCAGAATGGTTTTTCTGTATGCCATCTTCCCCAGAAGTCTTTATTTTTCTAGATGACTTGAGGAAGGATGATTTTTTTTATATCACGAACAAATATAAAGGAAAAATATATAAAGAGAAAGTAGACTTGTTTGACAGTGGACAGGAGGTACAAAATAAATACAGTATGTGTTATATGTTTTATATTACACTTATATATTAATAGGAGAGCAAATAAAAGTTATATAGATTCACATGTTGCAATGTTATAAAGATTTATTGCTGAATCTGAAAGTCAAATAGATGTGTAGCAGACACACTGACATTTTCAATATCATAAACCTATAAGACATCACACTCATTGGCTGTGGCTTGTATAGCACACTGCAGTTATTGCAGGTTAGTTTACGTATGCAGAGCATGATCTGACTGTACTTTTAAAAATGATTTTCAATTATTTGGATGTGGGCAAAATGACTGGTGAAATCAACCACTTTCCCAGTCTTTATATCTAGACAGGAAGAAGTAAGTAACTGAATTCAGGAAATAATAAATGTTTTATTAGGAGAAAGAGTGGGTTCCAGTTGATTTGAAATATGATACAATAATACTGCTCTGAAGAAATTCATATGAGCCTAGGTCATTATTTTGAATCATTGCTTTTCCATACAACTTCCTTGGTGTCACAAACTTACTGACCTGCCCATAAGTTCTAACTCCAGAAGCAGTTTTTCACCCATCAGCTGACATTAGTTGCTTACCAGCACAATTAAATACTAAGAATGTGTGTAACTGTATAACTTCCTGTTTTCCAGGTAATGCTAGACAATTTGTTTGGAATACTGGGCAGCTGGGAATATTGGGAGAACATGGGCTGGTCCTCTCCTCTCCTGGCCTTGTTTTATTTTAGATGAAGTACGCTGTTGTGAAAAATAAGAATTTTGCCAGCCCGTGCTGTAACCAGAAGACAGTTAAAGAATCCAACCCAGTTATGCACACACACACACTTATATTGGTGGTCTGGCAACTACACAGAGGACTGTCTAGGTTTTGTTTCCCTGCAGTTTTTTGGTAACTGCTTTCCATCAAGAAAACACTGATCTTTCTTCCTTTTGTAAAGGTTGCAAATCAACAACATCAAGCCAAAGTTTCAGTGTGCATGACTATTTAAAATAATTGGGTTACTTCTGAAGGCTTTATTCCCCAGATTTTGTCACTCCGGGAGGAAAAATTCATTATTTCAAAAGTGAAAAGAACTTCAAGGGCTTCTGATGCCACTGCGCTCTACATTTAATGTGTTAATGTTCTCAACTCACAGAGCCTGGAGGGGATTCTAGACAGTGGTCCTGTTTCTTGCTTGTAATAGGTGAAGTCTGAAAACTTGTATTTGAGGTTTATATCCCAAGGTAGTATGGATTTTACTTTCCCTTGGAGGTAAAATAATACCACAGTGTGCATCTTTTTAAATTATCAAAGTCTGTTATAAAGCATGTGAAAATATGAAGACCTGATCTGCTTGTTCTGAATGGATTAATTTAGCCATATTAGGCAAGCATTCTTTCTCTGCAAATTGAGTGGATGCAGTGAGGCAAGGTTTGGGAAGAAGACTAGAGGGAAAAACAGAACTGAAAGCTTTTCCAGAAAAAGCCTATTGTGGACCTAATTAGAAGCTGAGTTTCACATGTAGCCAAACATTGTTACCAATTTGCTAAATTAACCTTTTTGTCTGACTGCATTTGACATTTCAAATTAATCTGGAACATATTGTCAAAATAATCAAAACTGCTTTTTAGAACTCCAGAATGTATAAATATTTGAGGGCTTCTATGCTGTCTAAAATGTCATGTTCCCATAGTTCCCCAGTATTAGGTACTTATGGTCTCACTCCAAATACCAGTTGCAGCAAAAACAATCTTTAGTATGTTTATCCTAAGAAATCTACACTGTTCCAGTTTGTGACTATTCCTGCGACAAAACTATACAATACAGAAAGCTGGTAAACCTCACAGTTCTTCCTTCCATGCTGAAATAGTCACATAGTAGACTTTGTCAACCTTTTTTTAAACAAACTGTTAGTGATACAATTATTTACAACAGTCAGAACAAGTTAACTATATATGGAAGAGAAATAAATGCTGGACAGAGGTATCTCGTGTTCTGAAAACTCCTTCAGGAAAAGTTTGCATATTTTGTTACCATTCTGATGTTCAAAAATTGTGAAAGCCAGTGAGTTTCCAAAAATAGTTTTCAGCCTAAGGTAAAACATACTTTGTGAAAAGTGGCTGTTACTTAATGGTTCTTTCGTTCATACTCTGATGTTGTCTACAGGCAATTTACAGCAAACTGTGTACAGGTAGTCCTCAGTTAACAATCATTTCTTCAATGACCATTGGAAGTTATGGAGACACTGAACAAAGTATTTACAACTGGTCTCTAAATCAAAATTCTAAACTTTCAAAATAGATTTTTGCAAAACAGCTGTTGGCCATTTGAGGGTCTTCTCCCAAAGGCCACATAGAGCCTGCCTTCTCATAAAGCTTTGGTAGCCTTCTGAGATCTTCCAAGGCCTTGTGAGAAGACTGCATTTGCATCCAGCACCTGCCTCCTGAAGGGTGAGACAGGTGTGCCTCAGCAACAGTGGGAGAGGGGGAAGATATGGAGGTCACCTGGGACAGCAGGGCGGGCAGAGGTAGTAGAGTGCAAGGCAGCCCAAAGGATAGAGGTGGGGTGGGGAGAGTTAGGCAAGTGGGGAAGTTGAATTGTCCCTGCCATTGTGAATATGGCTGGGCTGCCTTGTGTGCCTGAATTTTGATCCCATGGCCATGGTCTACAACCTAATTACTTAATACATTGTATTAACCACAATGCCTTGTGTGACTCCAGCCACTGTAATTTATGTACTAGGTTTTATTGCATAGCATGTTAGCTCAGCCAATTGTAGTTTACTCAGTTTACCATAGTTAAGCAAAAACATGGCTTTGCACATTATGTATCTTTGTTCAGAAATGTTGTATCCCAATGTGATGGTTTAGGTAAAATCTAGTGTTGCTGTTTAATTAATATTCTCCATTATCAATTGTAACAGTCCATAATTTTGCTATATTTGTTTGGGTTTTGTAATATAAGATAATTATGGAACTAACTCTGCTTTTAATCACAGGTTTCCTGTTTCCAAATGCTACTTTTTATTGTTTCTTGTTTATTAAACATTAAGATTAACCTTTAAATGACTTTTTGAAGAGATATTTTTGTCCTGATCTAAGTTTCTGTGTTGATGGAAGGGAAAATTTAATTAAAAATTTGTTCTTATTTTTATTTCTTCTTCAGCACTATTTAGCAATAATAATTAAGAAAATTCATGAAACCCGATAAAGAAGCTAGTCAACATTAATCCTCCAACTGTGATTAATAACAAGCAATGCATAACATAGTTTTACAATTTTTAAAAGCTTTAATAAAAGGCAAGATTTATAAATAAAAAACTAAAATTACATTAAAATAGGCTAAGTAGCATTCCACAAATTCTTACGACAGGTATGGTTTTTGTTAGAAAAAAAGCATACCTATGTAATGTATCCCTCTGCTAAATGTTTCTCTAGAATTTCTGCTTTTATTCAATTTCTAGCTACCATAATTATAAAAAAATACTTATTGTCACTTGTAATCAGATTTCTTTTCTTGTGTAGAATGAAAGAGAATATTGGGAATGAAACTATATTCTGTATTGACTCCAGGCAACTATTTACATTGGGAAAATGTAAATGTACATTTACATTTTACAAATGGGTTGTATGCTTTACAGGGATACTTGTCAATTGAATAAGACACATAACTGTACAGGTTCCACATACAGTTCAGTTATTAATAATAACTCCAAATAAATAGTGATATACATTTGGTTGTAGTGAATTTCATACTTTTATTTTTAATTGCTTTCACATCCCTAGAATTCTTCAAATTATAATTCTCAGAACATGCAGTAGGTCAGTGATGGCGAACCTTTGCATGCGAAAACCAGAGGGGAGCGCAGGGGGGTGTCTGTGTTCCATCATCCATAATTCTATTTATACCCCCCTCATATGCATACACACACCCGTGCATGCCCCCCCCCCTGCTTTGGGTACCTGATGTCAGAGTGGGCCCGGTAGGCACATTTTTCAGCCTCAACTGCCTCCAGGGCTTCTCTAGGAGTCAGAGGAAGCTGAAGTGGGCTTTTCCATCTCTCCAGAGACTAAAACCAGCCCGTTTTCTAATTGAAAGTAGAACCGGAAGGTGTCAAACAGACCGTTTTTTAGCTGTGCAGATGTGCCGACCAATATGGCTCTGCATGCCACCTGTGGCACACATGCCATAGGTGCACCATCAGTGCACTGGGTCTTGACACTGCATGGCTTAAAATATATTAGGCTTACAGTTAGCGCCTTTTTTATTTAAAACAGTGCAGTATCATGATACTCAATTTTCTTTAATGCAAATTGCAGTTATCTCTCTCTCTCTCTCTCTCTCTCTCTCTCTCTCTCTCTCTCTCTCTCTCTCTCTCTCTCTCTCTCTCTCTCTCTCTGTCTCTGTCTGTCTGTCTGTCTGTCATCCAACTCATACACATTGACTCCGGTAGTGTACAATCTTAAAAATCCAGTTAAAATTCTATCTAAACCCCCATCCCATGCCATAGCAACAACAACAGAATCAGACAAGCTACTTGGTCAGTTCTAAATTGGGTCCCCAAGCCCACTGACAAAACCATGTCTTCAAGGCCTTGTGAAAAAGCAACAAGATGGGGTGCAATTTTATCTCTGGGAGAATGATGTTCCAAAGGAAGGAGCCAGCACAGAGCAGACCCTTTTTCTAAGTCCCACCAGATGTACTTCTTTGATAGATGGGAGCCAAAACATACCTTCCTGCTCTGGTGAGCTAAGTAGAGATAATTGGGGAGAGGCAGTCTGTCAAATAACCTGATCCTAAGATGTGTAGGGCTTTAGAGATGATAGCTAGCACCTTGAATTACATCCAGTAGTAAATCATCAACGGGTGCAGCTCCCACAAAAGAGGTAACACGTACAAATTTGAACCTACACAAAATCATAAATGCAGCTACAGCCAGTCAGCATGGACGATGAGCTGGTTAATGGGCTAGAGAACAAGCTCAGCAGCAGCCGGTTAGTGGAGAAGAGGAGTTGCCACCTCCACCTGATCCCAGGTCACAGTTAGGTGCAATGGAAGTCAGCAAGGCTACTCATGAGGAGGCAGCCTCACCCCATCTAATGATGCACACCTGTCAGTGCCTATTTACCTCAGTGCTTGGAGCCTGATGATTGTTAGAGACAATCATTCATAACTACCTGTGAATGCTCTTGGCTTGTTGCCTTGAACGCATTGAGACCATATTGCCATCGTAGTACCTCGAACTCCTGAAGCCAAGTTGCCTACATTGTGCTTTGAATCCATTGATGTCAAATTGCCATTCTTGTGCCTTGAACCCATTGAAACCACATTTATCTTGGTCATTCTTTGAATCCCAAGCATCATTGGTTGTATGAAATAAACATACTTATTCCACTTGTTTGGGTGTGCGTTTGGGTGTGTGTGTACTGGAACAGGATAGACCCATTGGTTGAGGAAGGGATGTAACTGACATGCAACGTGGAGTTGAGCAAAGGCCCTCCTGGCCATGACTGCCATGTTCTCAAGCAGAAGTGGTGAGTCCAGGAGAACCCCCAGATTATTCATCTGCTCTGTCTGGAATAGTGCAACTCCATGATCAAATATGTTAATTTTCCAAAAACCAAAGAGTTCAAGACTTAAAACTATCTTGTCAAGATTCCATTTTAATTATTGCTCCCTATCCAGACCTCAACAGCCTCCAGGCACCAATAAACGGTGGTTATGGCATCATTTAACTCACCATGGGCAGGAATGGGCAACTGATTATCATAATCACGATATCTCACCCCATATTGACAGATGATCTCATCCAGCAATTTTATGTAGATGTTAAAACAGGAGTGGAGAAATCCCTGACTCTTGAAGGACCCTTAGTGCTCCTGCAGATGGAAATCCAGGTCTTCCTTCCCTAGAACAAAACGGGTTATCCTGAAGTGGTCCACTGGGTGATTATCTGCAGATGTAATTTGTATAAAGTATTTCTGCTTCACTGCATGAATTGCCATGAGGTTGGCTTTAATAGTTTTTAGCCGGGCTCGGTCAAATTCCTCTTTCGTCATCCTCCAGCAGTACTCTAGATGTCATTTAAGCTGCTGCTTCTCTCCCAGTTCTTCTGTATATCACCTGGCCTGACAAGATCCACAGACCAAGAGAGGTCACAGGTGAATCCTATCTAAAACCTCAATTACCCTCCTATTCCAGGCAGCAACTAGGCTCTTAGTAGGACTAGCTGAAACCTGAAACCTCATTGCACCATACATTGCTGCTGCCATCTTCCATTCACCAATTGTTACTGTACCTTGCTACTAAAGGATTTACTATTATGATAGCAGTGGCCCCTTGATCAGTGAAGACTGAACCTAGTATTGCTTCATCATATAAGACTGATACTTCTTCCTTGCAATTGTTTAAAGGAGCATTCAGCTTCTATTTTGTAAGCTAATTTGACAGTTTCCTTCCTTGTATAGATGACAACTAATTTCAGACACAATAACACCAACATGGAGGAATATTTAGTATGTTTTTATTTAACAGGCAAGTTATCGATATGTGAATATACAGATGGATATAGCTTTTTATTCCCAGTACAAAAAGTGTTTGTGCATGTGAACTAGAGAGAGTGAGAGTGAGAGAGCGAACATGTTATAAGTCGGCAACTGTTAATGAGTTCTGAATTCCAACTGAATTTGTATTTATGCATGAAATATATTCATTTTTTTAAAAGTGTGGCTTGATGTCCAGTTGCAAATAACATTGCTGTTGTAATCTGGAGATATATGTTAAATGTAATGCAATTAAAATGATTTAGTTAGCTCTTGGATGTTCAAATAATGTGACACCATAGTTGAGCCAGAGGGAGGGCTATCTTGCAAAATAAATAAATAATCCAGCTCCTGTTTTATTTTGCCTGGTGCTCTGACAGACTTGTGTTTTTCTCTTTTTTTCTTAGTAAAGTGTCTTCAAGATGGAGATAGAAGACTGCAATGGGCGATCTTACATATCTGGTATGGATTTTTTTCCATTTTTCTGATTGAAATTGATACTTTTAGCGTGATGTTTTGTCTTGATTTCTGTTTCTTATTAAAAAATACATTGCAGGACTTCTAGCTTTTTATCAGACTAAACTTCTACTTCCGGCACTTTTATACAAGAATATTCAAAATGACTGAAGGTTGAGGATCCTCATGACTCCTTTCCCAACATAAGGTGGGAATTAATTCCTCCATTTGTTGCTCTCTTGAAGATCTGGGAATCTAAATATGGGAGAATATATTTTTTCTCCACCCTTTTTGTCCTTAGTCTGTGATGGAAATGACTTAGTCTCCAGGAAATGACTGATAATGGAGACCAGGTACTAGGAGTTGTTCAGTTCAACAGCACAAATATCCTAGGGCAAGGGTCAATCTGGTTATGTGAATAGATTTTCAGGGTCCATAAACTTGGATGGAAAAAGTATTACAACTTTATTTATTTTTAATTTAAGATTAAATTTTAGCTTGTCTTGTAATTGATTTAATGGGTTAATATAGAAGCACTGTACATATATTACTCTTATTACACACTTATTTTGTAAAATATTTTATAATAATTTGAGCATAATAACACAGTTTATGTTTATATATTTTATGTATTTAAATGCATTCTTCTGGGAAGGGCACTTTAGGTTTCAGACTAAAGGAGTCAATTGCACAAAAATAGTAACAATCTCCAGCTTAGAAAATTGCCTTTCCTGTGGGGTTTTTGGTGTTCTCGGAGTTTGGTCATTTGCTTGCAGATGTTTTGTTATCCAACTAGATCACATCATCAGGGTGAATGTGGAGTTTGCTGTTTGTTTATATATAGTACCTTGCCCCTGCCAGATTTGGTAGAGGTATGATATTCTCCTTGGTAGTTCCTTGATTAGAGCATCGTTTTTTGCCAAACTTGGCAGGACAAGCTATTGTAAACAAACAGGTAGCAAATCCTACTTGGGTAACAACATGCCTACAAGGAAACAACCAAATTTAATTCCAAAGTTGTATTCTGAGCTGTAGATATTTTCTTCTGTTAGTTTCCCTTCCTTCCTATGCCTATGTTAAACTATGGACTCAGGAGACTCCCTTTGGGTCTCATCTTTTTCTTGGCTCTGTTGGTTTGAAGCAGTGTGCCAAAATTGGAGGGGCAAGGGATTGGTGAAGTGGCCCTACTAGGCTACTGCACAGTGATTGTGTTCTGAAGAGCAGATGTGGAAAAATACTAGAGTTTGTCCTTAGCCCACTGTCAAATTTGGCATATATTTTTGCTATGAAATATAGCAGACTTGCAACTTGGGCCACTAATTCAAAGCAATTAAATTAGTTGCCTGTCTGACAGTCTCCTGTTCTAGAAATGATAAGTTTATCTGTGTTTATTAGCTGAGAACAATAAATTCACAAATAAATTTAAATTAAACCTTTGTCCACCAGAATTACCTGACTGATGCAAACAGTTCTCTTTGAACACAATCTATATTCCAGGCATACTTAATATTTTTCTGTGAATGTTTTGTCAGTTTGGTCATTGGCTGCATTTTTTGTTACTATGGTGTTATTGGGGGGGGGGTGCAGTGGCACCCCTTTGCTCTCCTTTTTAAACCATCTGTCTTATTAAATCTACTCAGATACTTTTTGATCCTATTCCTTATTATGTCCTAGGCAATCTGTGAAGTGACTGATTAATGGAGAAAGCAGCCCACTACTTTAAAATCTTTGGAAGGGTTGCCCCCATCCATCGTATTATATTTAAATATAAATTATTTTAAAATTAATTGCAGTCCTTAGCCACTGTACCAAACAAGCTCTTGGTTTACATAAAAGATGATAGGATTCACATAAAAAAGGAAATATTGAGAAGATAAATAGTGTACTTGTTGGCCAAGCTGATGAATAAGATAGACCAAAGGCTTTCCCTTCATATAGCATTTACAAAGGATTTAAATGATGCCAGAAACACAAATGGATATATTAAACTCATTGATATAATTTAAAAAAACATACTTTGGTTGTTAGAGGTAAAGTATGGGCAGATTGACTTTGGAAAAAGAATATATATTTTGGTTGGACAGAAAAGCATCAAAGAAGAGTAATTATGAATAAAAGAATCAGAATTACTTGCAGAAAATGTTGATTTAAACTGCAAACAGATGGAATATGGGTCAAATAGAAAAATGAGTTGGCTGTTTTTTTAAATCATGATGTAATTGATGTGTCCTGTTAGCAAGGATTTTGATTACTAGTTAAGTGTATATATAAAAATTACATGTTTAAAATCAAGCTCATAACTTATTGAAGAAAAATTCAGAAAGTAGAAAATGTTTTTATAGATAAAGTCTACTACTGAAGTTACTGGGGGATTAATAGTTTTTAATAGCATAAAGAATTAAATTGATGCCATATAGTGTACAGTGCAAGTTGTTGATATAAAAAAGAATGAGTCCAATTATAGTAGGAAACTACTCTACTGCTGTGAATATGCAATCTTTTGGAAGTTCTGTGGTAGTGCCTTAGAGCTGAATATTTGACAGCTATCTTAATGAATTACTGTCAAATAAGTGTGTGCTTTGTGGTTAAAGATGCAGTAAATTACTTATCTAGTTACCTGTCTAAAGGTATAAAGTTAGTATGATGAAAAATTATTAATCTGTAGGTCACAAATCATGGTAATTATTAGGCTAATTGTGTGCAGAGGTCAACAATTAGGCGTGGCTGTTTTATGAAATACTGACTACAGGCAGCCCCCAGGTTAAGATCCGATTCTGTTCCCTAAACCCTGTGTTTAACCCAAATTTATATTGAAGTTGGAACAGGTTACTATACCTGTTCTTCTGCATATCAGAGATGAACAACAAGATTTCTTTTGGTAAAATTTGAAGTTACAGATTTTTCATTTTACAAGACAACCACTGACATTTGCATAATTCTTTCAGAGATATTTCCTTACCTAAATAGAAAAACAAAATGACCAGGCAAAAAAAAACAGGAGAGGCAACTGCCACTTTCCCCATTGAGGTTGCTTGTAGAAAGCTGACAGGGAGCATGGAAATCAGTCCTCCATCTCTTCCTTGACTGACCCATGGGACTACTTGACACTTTGCTAAGTAGAGGGTGCATAAAGATAGCTGTGAACTGTGAGGAAACCTGCACCACACTCCCCAATGCTGGCATGTGCCCAAGGGCAGAAAGTGGGCTCACCCATCAATAAACCCTAGACCAGTGATGGTGAACATTTTGGGCTCAGCTTGTCAAAAAAATGGAAAATGTATAACTTGCCTCTAACTGACATGTCATAATCCCCCTCCAAACAAAAGATGGAACAAATTTTTAGGTTCCCCCAGTCTAGGCCAACCTGAACAGCAGTACTTGAAAGTGCTAAGTCTAGGCCTGAAGTCAAAGCCCAGGCCTTGTCTTCAGCCTTAGATTCATTGCTGTTGTTTAAAAAGGCCGCCTCACACTGTTCTCCAGGATCTGCTGCACACCATGCAGCTTCAAGTGGTATTCTCTTTGGTTTGAGATGCCCCTGCAGCCTACCTGAGGTCTTCGTTCTTAAAGTGGCTTCAGAGAGTGCTCTTCCGCAGCCTCTACGGCCTTCAAAAAACTGGGTGAAGGCATGGCCTTCTGAGGTGACTTTTTGAGACTTTGGAGGCCATGTGAGAGCACACTCCATTCTCATGCAGCCTTCATAAGTGTCCAAAAATCTCACAAGGATGGGATGTGCTTTTGACAATATTTGCTGTTGGGTGTTGGTGAATGCTGGATGCTGGAGCGTCACTGAAAACCTTGTGGCTTGTCACCTTTGACATGTATGTTATAGAATCACCATCAATGCCCTATACCTTCCAGTTTTGCCCAACTGAAGGTCACAAAGACAGAAAAAGTAGAATGTTAGTTGTTTTAGTAGCATATTGAGATACCTTAAAACTGAATTAACTGAAGACAGACTTCCAGCAAAGAAAACCCAATTCAAGAAGGACTGTCTGGAATTCAGTCTCTCACCATCCTGAGCGCAAAGTAATCTGACTCAAAATGGCAGATGATGTGCTTTCTTGAGCCTACAGACCACTGAAGCTGCACAAGTTTCATGAACCACTGAAAACAGACTGAATACAACATTTCAAATGCATGTACTACGTTATGACTCTCATGGAAGCATTGTGCAGCTTCAGCAGTTTATTGGTTCATGGCAGGAAAACAGCATTTGCCATTTGTAGTTAGATCATGTTGCCAGTCGGCAATCTGCCATTGCTGTAATAGGTCAGCCATCCGCCATTTTGTACCAGGCAGCCCTGTTCATACCTAGGGTCAGGCATTCTTAACCCCCAACTGCCAAACCCAGCATTTGGAAATACCCATTTGAAAATATGGACTAACCATCTAAATCAGGGTTCACCAACCTTTTGGACCTCAGGGACCACTAAATTCATAATTTTAAATCCTGCGGACCACTAATATGATTTTTTTAAAAATATAAATAGCATATAGTGAAATATAAAAACGCAAATAATTTTTCTGCGGACCACCAAAATTTTCTCACAGACCACCAGTAGTATGGACCACTGGTTAGTGACCACTGATCTAAACTACTGCAAGTTAGATTTATAATCTTCTCCAGCGAAATAGATTTTGATAGATCTGCTGGAGATAGATCATGGGGACAAAGTTCTAAAAGGCTGCAGGCTAACCAAGTTTTTACTCATTGATTGTTGCAAGAAGCTAAAAATATTTTAAACCCTACTGTTTTAATGTGATAAATGCTTGCATGCTAGATAGGAATTAATAAACATGTGTTTATATAATATTGAATACTTTAAGAGCTAGTGTTTGCTGTGGCTAAAAGCTTGTACACACACACTGATATTAATGAAGTAAAGAAGTGATGTCTGCCTATTTGACTTATAATTTGGTTAAACTCAATAAACTCAATGCACAGTCCAGTATGTTACAAATTATTTGGGGGCCCTTTTCCATTGTGTTCTTCCTGTATTATTTTTGTTACACTACTCTGTCATGTGGATCAGTAAAGAAAGCTATAATATGGGAGGAGAAAAAAAAAACAAAGGAGGAAATTGTTTGAGCGATCTTTCCCATTTCAAGAAATGTAAATATTTGTGGCCTTTCAACTGCACTTTTGCAAAATATGGAAAAGACTTTCAACCAGGTATTTCCACTGGCAAGAAAAATTGTTTGATTCTATCTCAAAAGGAGTAAAAAACAAACAAACCCTCCCACTGCTATGGAAACATATATAAGTCTCTGCCTCCCCTAAAAACATATTTGATGACAGCATAATGTATTTGCATAATGTTTGTTAGATAATTATAGAATTGCAACTATTGGCTGTTGTATCGACATATACTATATTTCAGTTGTTTAATTTTTTGTCATATTTTTTCAGTTATTTTAAGCACGTTATTTTTATAATGTATGTATTTTTGTGGTTTTTCCTTTTCTTCTTCTTTTTCTCTATTTTAAAAGCAATATAATACTTTTACAAATGCTAAGAATATTTTAGAGATCATTCAAAGCATATGTCCTGTCACCACTAACATTTGCAACATCATCCTTGTTCTTAGCATTGGAAGCAGAATATCTTTTCTCCTATCTGTTTTTGCCTCTTTTCTGGGCCTTCCATTTTCTTTTTAAAAGTTTATAAATTGCAAATTGTATAAACCTCCTCTTTCACAATCTTCCCACGACAAGTATTGTGGGTGACTTATTGAAGAAAAATATTTTCACGACAAAAATTTCTGGTGTGTCTTCCCCTTCTATTCAAAGAACATTTAAATCCCCTATTAATAAATCCTGTATCAAATGTTAGAGCAGACTTCCACTTGTATCATAAGGATTTCCCTTCCTTGTTTCCCATGTCCCTTTTCATGAGAGCCATCACCAAGCCTGCTCCAGGGGTCTTCTAAGTTTCCAAAGGGAACAATGAAAGCTGGAGACGATGGAAAATTCAGCCAGTTCTACAAGGGGTCTAGAAAACTTAGAGGATTATGTAAAATTACTTTTTCTGTTTCAAATTCTACTCAATACTGATAAGGAGAATTTAGGAAGTAAATGCTTGTTCTGAAATAATTAAAAGTAAATTTTAAATTGATTAAAATTGGGTAATCTAACTGCTTGCTGTGATCCATTTTAAAAAGTGCCCCTGATTAATTGGGCAAAAGATCTTTAATGTTATTCCTAATAAAACAGATAAAAATAAGGGTAGCAGTTCCTGTCTCACAAGAGTTAAATGTTTCTTCTCTCTTATATAAGAAGAATGAATTCCTTCAAAGAAAATTATGGCTGATGCATTTTTTCATAACTGAAAAAATTAAAACATTTCTTGTAAATTATTTTTAATATGTAAACTGATTACTTTTACATAACATTCACATGTCATCCTTTGGGGGGGCAGAATTTGTCTTTTTAAAAAGATTGGAATAAAATGTAATATATATTTCCAATTTTAAAAAAACCCAAAAACTTTTATTTCCCGAAAGTTGATAAATTCTCAATAGAAGTAGCAAAAGGAAATATATCTTTTATATATAGATTTCAGTAGAAGGATGGATTTTTCTTAAGACACATCCAGTAAATTTAGGACTGCTTTCAAGGTTCTTTTTAAAGGCGGAAGAGTAACTTATTTCTTTAGGTACTTCTGACTAAAAGAATAGAATAATGCATTATTTTCTTTATTTTTTTTACTCCACCTATTTGATATTTCCCCTTTCAGTTTATAACAGGGAATGTTCTATGTATGTATTTATTCACTCACTCATTCTCATCATGCACTGCTAGTTTGGCTTCTGCTTTGTCATGATAATGAGATCAAAACACAGGGTTGTATTTAAGCCTCACTGGATTAGGTCTGAAGAACTGCCAATAGATATTTCCTTCAAGTGAAAGACGGAAAGACTTTATTTCATATAGCACATATAGTATGCTAAACTATTAGCTTTTAAAAGTGACACAATCTTTCCTATACTGCATTCATGACAATGATGGCAAGCAGATAACTGATTTTTTGTTTTGGTTGTTGTGGTTACCCTCAGTTAGTCTGGTCAAGATTTTTTTTAAAAATCCCTAAGGAATGCTACCCAGAAGCTGATTTAGAAGACGGGACATAAAGCATGGCGGGAAGAAACCTTAGTCTCAGCCCAAGGGGACAGAGATTGCAGCCGTATAGATTCCTGCTTTCACAGTGCTGCTTGACTGTAAAATGACGGCCGTTTCTCTCACTTCCAGGAATCTCTTCTTCCTGGAAGGTGAGTGGCTGAGTTCACCCTACTGCCGAGATGCAGCCACACACACTCACAGCCTGTATTCCACTGCTGTTTCCAAGGAGTTGGCTGTGATAACACTCCAGGGTATCTTCAGCAAGCTAGAATAATGTAAGTTAAACGGGGAGGGTGTCTGTCTGAAATAACTCCATGCTGCTTCTGTTTTTATTTACACTTGGCGCCATGGGGAGTGTTGGTAGAGGGTGTTTTTGATGCCATGCAAAACAGAGGAGGAAGCCAATCACTTTAAGCAGAGAGAAATTGATCTGTAGAATTCCTGATGTCTCTGCAACAAGAACAGTGACAGCTTGGAAATGCATCTGCGGGCTTTTGGATATGGATGAACAAGGAACAACAAAAAGAGCAAGATATGGCTAGTTTCTGTTTATCAAAGGAACTGCTAAGCCTCAGTTAAAGATTCCCATTTTTTTCTCCTCTCCCTCCCCTTCCCTCCCTGAATCCTGTGGAGAGTTTGGGCCATAATTCACAGTGAATGTTATGGCATGATGCAGAAAATACCTTGGTTCAAGTAACTTGATGGTATTAGGGAGAACAATTCTTAGTTCAAATTTCAGATAGTGTATGCTGGCTATTTTGCATAATATTATCACTAATTTCTCATTCAAAACATTATTAGGAATATGCCACTATTTCTGGGCATACACATAGGTGGAAATGTCCCTCACATCTTTCTGTTTAGTCCTTTGAGGAATCAAGGTCTTTAGACAATGATTGAAAGATGATAATCTGAGTACGAAAGTCTGAATTCTAGGGAGGAGACAAAATGTTTAAACATTCATAAATACTTATTAATGTGAATCCTGGGTTCACCTAGCTTGTATTATATGTGTCCAGAAAATCCTGGAACATGTTAAATAATGTCAGTGTTAAGAATACAGATGCAGAAGTAATTACCTGTTTAAAGGTTTCATCACTCTCTCCAGATTTGAACTAGTGTTCAAAATATTCAATGATTTCCAGGAAATGGGCATGCTTTAGGGGTACTGGAATGTACAAAGGTTGTTGAGGAATTTGGTCTTCTTTGGAGTACAATTTCTGGGTTATCTTGATGGATTCTGCTGTCCCATAGCAAGCACCATAGGGAAGTTGTCCACATTGTTACGTATATATACATTTGTATTATCATCCTCAGCAGTATATTTAGAAGTCACCAGAATAAAAGTAAGGTTTAAAGGAAGCATATTATTAGCAGATGAGTGATACATTTGGTATTAAGGTACCTGCTGGTAATCAAGGAATATTGTCTCACTCTACTATGGATTTTAAAAAAAGATTAATCTAGGCCCTTTTATGGAAGCTAGATTTGCAGTTACAATAGTTGTCTCTTGCTTAACTACTAACTGAGTTCACATATTATACAAAATAATGTACACTGGGTGACTGAGTCTGTCTCAGCCTAACCTCCCACATGTGGTAGTTGTAGAAAAATGGGAAGAGGGAGCTGTGTGTGCTGCCTTCAGCACCCCAGTCAGAAGCAAAATCCAGTTTTAAGAGATAACTAAATACAAGAGGGCAAAAGAATAAACAATGCCAGAGTTCATACTAGCATGCTGGTAAAGTACATTTTGGCTTAATGTGAGGTATGATCCCAGCTACAGCGTTTCAGGCAGACTAAATATTTTAATAAACATTATAGTGCACACAGCATTAGAAGTCAAAAGAGTTATGTTACTGTAGTTATGCTAGTATATTAGTTCTTCAGATATAGTTGTTTCAGTTAGAAGAGCATTTATTTGATGCCTAATCTGCAATTTGAAATTAATTATGATACAGTTTAGTCATTTTAATAAGAACGGAAGTGTAGATTTTTACACCACCGTCTACATCAGAGGTTCCCAAACATGGCCACTTTAAGACTTGTGGACTTCAACTCCCAGAATTCTCCAGCCAGCAGAGCTATATCTGAGCAGAGCTATATCTGAGCAGAGCTATATCTGAGCAGAGCTGGCTGGAGAATTCTGGAAGTTGAAGTCCACAAGTCTTAAAGCGGCCAAGTTTGGGAACCTCTGGTCCACATTTATAGTTTTGTCTAAATGCTGTCTGCTTTGCTTTCCCACATCTTATGCAAGAAACATTTTTCTGTTGTAATCATCTTGATTTCTCCTTCCTTGCTTATCAATTCTGATGCAATGACTCTAGTTTTTCCCAGATGTCAGTTTTCTGATTATTGTAACTTAAACCATAGCTTGATCCTAATAGTTAGTAAACTAGATTTAGTAATAATTAAATATAAAATTGCTGCTTAGATTAGAATTGTGTTAAGAAAGTCTGGAAACTCTGGTTTAAACAAACCACAATAATGTCTAAGTCACAGTATTTTAAATTGTGTCCCTTTTTGCAAATTCTGGGAGTTGAAGTCCACAAGTCTTAAAGCAGCCAAGTTTGGGAACCTCTGATGTAGACTGTGGTGTAAAAATCTACACTTCCGTTCTTATTAAAATGACTAAACTGTATCATAATTAGATTTCAAACTGCAGATTAGACATCAAATAAATGCTCTTCTAACTCAAACAACTATATCTGAAGTAAACTAGATTTAGTAATAATTAAATATAAAATTGCTGCTTAGATTAGAATTGTGTTAAGAAAGTCTGAAAACTCTGGTTTAAACAAACCACAATAATGTCTAAATCACAGTATTTTAAATTGTGTCCCTTTTGCAAAGTGCCTTTAAATTAGGCATGTCTATTTTCTGCAACTTTGCTTTATATGAGACAATTTAAGCATTGTACTGCACTTTAGTCATT